>JAALXH010000172.1:0-88464 GCA_012977735.1 Fusarium tanahbumbuense
GCTGCAGCTGCAGCCACAGAGGACGCTTAATTGCTTATGGTCAAGGCCCGCCCCTCACTTGCAGCGTAAGCAAAGTAAAGCTTAAGGTACAAGACAGCTCGAGTTATCAATTTACTATCAATTGATATCTATAAACTCATTCGAAACTTCGGTGAGAAACATATCAAATACAGATTCTATAATTAGTTATTCAACAGTTTTGACACAGCTCATTGGCGCCCAACACGGCCTGTCAAATAGCAGAGCTGTCTACTGTTACAGTAACTCTGACGCTGCAACAGCTCTTGGTTACAGCTACCAACGTAGAATGAGGGGGTGTCAATCCCGAGGAACCAACGGCGTCACGTTGATTACAGCTTGAATTGGCTAAACAACGCGTTAGCTGGGACTTTGATCATCATACCATTAACCCGCTTCAATCATGGACGAAAACCCAACGCAAGCCTGGCAGACCAGACCAGATCAGTTCAAAGCACAGCCATCAACCCCGCATTCGATACAAGAGCCGATAGCCCGTTGCACTGTACCGTACTCGACAAAGCTGAACGCGTCGACACAATTACTTCACTGTGTAACTGTACAGTACAATATCGACGGACTGAACCTTGGTATGTGACCTTGTTCGGTGACTGGCTCGGCGGGCGCCCTTCTCTTCCCTCTCTGGTCACTGGTGGAGGGTCGCCAGTGGTTGATATCGACGCGCCAGCTTCACAACGATGAGCTGGATCAACATCACAACAGGTCTCGTGCTTCCTTTTCTGATGTAGCAGTAGCAGTAGCGACAGCAACAACGTTTTGTCAAGTCTTTTGTTCGCCGTTCTCTCGGTCGTTCGGAAAGATTGTGATCAATCCCCTCTTTCCTTGCCCATCTCAAAGAGGTATCAATAGCCTGTCCTCTCTTGTCACTTGCTGTTCTATAATTCTTGCTTCCTCCCACATCTCACTCCTCCCATCATCATCTGAACGTGACGCCGATCGTAAAGCCTCTTTTTGCTCTGCTACAGTACAGAACTGCACTGAAGCGTTGTTGAGACCCCAAGCACTTACCTCCGTCTTGTTCCCTTGAGATCCCAATTTCAACAGTTCCGAAAACTCCCTCTGCTCAACCATCAACAAGTGGCTTTGCGCCTTGTATCAAAGAGCTTCGTTTCGTCTTTCAATTTTCCCTGTAAGCTCTCCTCGCCCGGCAGTTGTCTCTGTTTCCTGTTTGTCGCTGTATCTAATCCTTCGCGGCAATTAGACACGGAAACATACGGGAGCTTGAAATCCTCGGATATCGACCTTTTTTTTTCTGCTTGTTCTTTGGTAAGCTCATTACTGTTTCTGGTGATCCCCCATATCCAGCTCCAGCAAGCCTAAGACATGGCGGGGAAGGCCCACTGTGCCGCGGGCGGGACCCAGCAGCGGGAATCTACCCCCGCCCCGTTCATGCCTGGCTCTTGTCATCTGCACACCCCTCGAGTCCTTCTTCAGACCCCCCAAGACAAGACTCAATGTCCCCCACACCCAAGGCACTTCAGGTCCGGGCATGCACCTCCATTTTCGAGCCAAGCTCAAGCTCAAGGCTATGTCACTGCCCTCGGATGTCTTCGGTTCCTGAAAGATGGCTGTAACTTGGTTGTATTGGCCATAGTTGGCCATGATTAGTGCGGCCCTCCACAAGCAGTCATGATATTATAAAGACCCAATCATGCCCACGACTTGTATCTGAACTTGCACTTGCACCAGACCAACCTCAAGCAGACTTACTTACCAATCCTCCTAGACGACAACGACTCGAATCGGTCGTGCCTTCTTTCGGATCAACTTCTCTTCGAACAAAACTCATCTCCATATATCCATCATGAGCCAAACATTTAAGCAGGCAGCTGAATCAGCTCGCTCAAAGGCTCGAGGAGACTCAGCCGCCATCGCCAATGACCTCCTCCACACTCCTGCCATGAGGGCCGCCCTCCCTTTCATCAACGGTGGTATCGCCGGCATGGTAGCCACAACAGTCATCCAACCTGTCGACATGGTTAAGGTCCGCATCCAACTCGCTGGCGAGGGAACTGCTACCGGCCCCAAGCCTAGTCCCTTGTCTGTCACTCGACAAATCATCGCCAGCGGAAAGGTCCTTGACCTTTACACTGGTCTATCAGCAGGTCTTCTGCGCCAGGCCGTCTACACCACCGCCCGCTTGGGCATGTTCGACACACTCATGGGCACCTTGTCCGCTAGAGCAAAGGCTGATGGCCGATCAGTTGGTTTCAAGGAGAGAGCCACTGCCGGTCTTACTGCTGGTGGTATCGCTGCCATGATCGGAAACCCCGCTGATCTTGCTCTCATTCGAATGCAGAGTGATGGTCTCAAGCCCCTCGCCGAGCGAAAGAACTATAAGTCTGTCATTGATGCTTTGACCAGCATCGCAAAGAGCGAAGGTGTTGGTGCTCTTTGGGCCGGTGCTGCTCCCACAGTCGCCCGTGCCATGGCTCTCAACTTCGGTCAACTTGCTTTCTTCAGTGAAGCCAAGGTTCAACTTAAGAACAACACCGATCTCTCCGCTCGAACTCAGACCCTCACCGCGAGTGCCATCGCCGGTTTCTTCGCTTCCTTCTTCTCACTACCATTCGACTTTGTCAAGACACGTCTGCAGAAGCAGTCCAAGGGTCCCGATGGCAAACTGCCCTACCGAAGCATGGCCGACTGCTTCTCCAAGGTTGCTAAGCAGGAGGGTCTTGGTCGCTTCTACCGTGGCTTCGGCACATACTACATCCGCATCGCTCCTCACGCGTAAGTACTCCTTCTCGCTGAATTTCGATGAACATTTCGCTAACTTGACTCGCAGTATGGTGACACTGATCGTTGCCGATTACCTTGGTTTTATCACCAAGTGAACGAATCGATGAATGATAAATGAAGAGGAAGAATAATCGGTCGGACGCATAGAATTCGACTGTTTGGCGTTATTTGGCGTGTTGGGACTTGGTATAGTTTTTTTCGGATAGGAGCTGCAGATACCATTGCTGCTATGGTTTGGGATCTTCTTATGTTATTATGAAGTAGTCCATGAGATATTGATCAAGTAAAAGAACACATGTCAAAAAGATCTTGGTTGTTCGGGTGATGTTTGTTATGCACGTGTCGAACTGTAGTAAATTGGCTCATGTGAGGTGTAACTTCCTTTTCTCCGTGAGCTGACTAAATGTTAAAGGCAGGAGCAGACCAGTACATGAAGGAATAAGATTTTGATTGCCCAAATGAACATCCGTTGCAAATTAAGATCTAGAGAGTGAAGTTAGGCATTGCGCCAAATGTTTAAACATGAGCGTTATGTTCAATTGTGCTGAGCGTTTTCCTCTGGAGCTTAGAAGCTTCCACGAAGCTCCCTCCCGATAACGGAGTGGGGTATAGTGAAGCCCTCATATATAGGTTCTACTTAATCCTGGTCAACACAAAAAGCCGTCATCGTATAGGGGTCAGTACATCAGTTTGTGGCTCATATGAAGCACTGAAAACGCAAGTTCGAGTCTTGCTGACGGCAATCCAATTATTCTTTTGCATTTTTTGCCAATATCTGTATAATAGCTGAATGGTCCTGTTAGTTTTTGGTGGTGAGGAATGATGACTGACTGCCCCTCCATTATAGTAAGCTGATGGTGGGGGAGAACCGACCTGCCGGTCATGGATCGACAAGCTCGTCTTTTTTTAGCCGTTCTCAAAAGCTCCATGTTTCTCTCGCTACAGAATAGATAATACGGAGAATTAATGCGGTTACTCATTTGCATACAAACAGAGTTGCACCGGTGCAGAACGGTATGCCTTCGACGTTTAACATCTTCAGAACTGTAAACCCAACGCTTCAGCATAAGCGTTAGGCTACTCTTGAATGAACCATTCTTAAGGCAGGCGCATATCCATATCTAACACGACAGTCAGTGCACTGCAATATCTACAGCGCCTCTGCCTGTCAGAACACAGCAACACGGCGGGGCACAAAAGTCGTCCAGATGGTGGGAGACACAAATGCATGCGCCTTGTATTATCACCGCAGCAAAAGATAAAATGTCCAAAAAATAAAAAACAGATTTGCAAGTCATGCAAAAAGAGAATTTCCGTCTGAAAATCAAACTTGACGATTTGCCGTCAGCAAGACTCGAACTTGCGTTTTCAGTGCTTCGAAAGAGCCACAAACTGATGTACTGACCCCTATACGATGACGGCGTTTTATTGGTGATTGACAGCAGAAATATTTTAAACTATATACCCTTCCCCGGTCCCTTCATCACCCTACAGTGATGAACATCGCAACATGGGCCTCTTCTTCACACTTGCACAATGGTTTGTATTTGTTTATTTTCCTTGTTTTTATTCATTATCAATTTGGGGGTATACTCTATACGTTCTGATTAAGTCCTTCTCTTCCCAATACCTGTTGTCTATTAATCGTGATGCCATTTCCGTTTTTTTTGTTGAGCGCCGGCCTGCAGCACTCCCTCCCGATCCAACTCGTCTACATCCAGTCTGAGTTTACAATCCGTTTTTAGGAACCGTGCCAGTAGCCTCGGTTCTCAGCATCGTCCCTGACAACCTGGAGCTTCTTTACGGTAAGTTCATTTACCAAAGCTGACTTGTCCTCATGGTCTCGTAGGATCTCCTGAACCAATTGCCAACTGGCGTGGAATAACTCACTTTGAGCCGCAACTGTCTTAGACATCTGGTCGATCATTGCCTCACCAGCCTCAATAGGGCCTCGGGCTCTGCACTCCCAGTCGTTCAGTACGCGCTCACACTGCACACCGTGAAAAGCATTGTGCATCTCCCGGCGGATCTGAATATCGTCAAGGAGCTGGGCCAGTTTAGCTTCTAGGGCGACGATGAGACGACCTACATGTAGGAGATTGCCAACAGCCCCATTGAGGTGCGGCGAGATGCTCTCCATGTGTGGTATACCCGCGGGAAAGAGAAGATCGGTCACATCCAGGACAGGAGCCCAGCTCTCAGGTTCGTCCTGTACGGGAGGCAGGCTCCAGATCGAGCTGGTGCTTGTCTTCCAGATGTTTCGCCGCCGGGGTCGAGCCTGGACATAGCGATGAAGCTCGATAACCTCATTGCACTCGTGGATGTCAGGACACCACTTCATTTTGGCGGTCTTCATACAGCAACCATGATCATCGCACTGGAGCCAAGGACGATCAAGATGCTCGTTAAGACAGGTGCATGATAGGGTATCTGCAAAGGGATCCGAGTAAACGGTAATTCCGCTGGAAATGACTGGACGCATATCGCAGCGCAGTGTGTGAGTAACTACTCGATAGCACATGTTGATGGTGTTGTCGTTCGTTTTCTGCTGTTTGTTGATACTTGGTCGATAGCTCAGCTTGCGCTGATGATTTAGTTGTGTTGATGTTGTCGTAATGCTGGTTTAGACTTCAGATTGCGATTCTGGAGGCATGACTGCGACAGATATATACTGGATCTGAAGCTCTCGAACAGAATCACATCTGAATAGTGGACTGTTGACCCTTTGTTCATATCACGGACAAGGTGTATGTAACTGAATTTTCAGTGAACAAGAGTGATGGTTAGACAAAGGTTGAAGGCGTTGTTCACTCACCTCTGGCATGTTCATTAGTCAACAAAGACATCTACATGTGAACACATTGTAGGTTCTTTGAGCATACTATATATCAATGCTATGTTCGCGAATTGTTTGCTCTGAACCTCCATGATATCTATTCATGCGCAATTCGACTCTAATGTTCACTTTGCCCGCCATCATTTTGGCAAGCAACAACAAAGAAGTTAAGAAACAAGCATAATGGACAACATCAATGTCTAGAACACAAACAATTCGCTGCCAAAGCTGGTGATGAGATGACTTTTTGGACGTATTCGTCTGGCCACTCCGTCGGTATCAGCCTTGAAGTAAAGACCAGTGCGTCTTACACGGGACAATGATTAGCTTTCCATCTAACGTTAACATAACGGGGACCAACAACGGCAATATCGTAACTTTTAGCGTCGCGGTGATAAGCATGGAATTCGTAAGTCTAACTTAATACAATTGTGATACATGAAGTGAGTGAATGCAGGAAATGTAGTGCGACGCGCAATACGAATATCGAGGCAGTGCAAGTCAAATTTCCTACCAGTTATCACGCAGCCAACTTGGCGATAAGAGAGCTAAGTGGCATACCTATTATATCAGCTGACGGAAACGTCGACCAGTAGATACTTTCCAGAACAAGAGTAAATCCGCTATTTGTCTCCATTACAGTTCCACAACTCTCAATTCCTTCAATGCGACTTTAAACACTCTGGTCGGGCGAAGCGTTTAGATAGCCACAGTCAGATAGACTAGAGTAATTAAAGTATGAACGCCAAGGGCTTGGACGCGACGCTACAAGGGTTGCAGCGCTGGGCTGACAGCATAGACATTGTCATCGGCATGATTTATGACCCGATTTCCTGACATGGAATTCAGGAAATCCGGAGTGGACTCTATCATGCGATTAGTTTCTCATTGGGTGCTCAGGTTTTCCCCAGGATATCTCGACGAGAGTGACATTCTCGGTTATTGCCCCCAACTGCTTGTCAAAAAGGAAGTACGTATCATAGATATTCCAACAGGAGGCGGCTCTGGTTTATATGCGGGTCCTCTGTCACACAGACGATGGATTTGATGGGTCTAGTAAGCTCCGATCCTCCGACCCTCCGAAACAGAAGGAGATTGGGAAGCCTCCAAAACAACCTTACTTGATGACGAGTATACAGAAAGTAATATTATCGCATTCGCTTTTTGATTGAATTGTCGTACTCCGTATTCCTCATACCAAACTTAATTGCGCGGCCCGACCAGATACTCGTCAGACGTCGTTGCATTTAAGATCCCGCCACGCGCATTAGATCCAAGCCTTACAGGGGTTATTCGTCTGTCTCAGCGCCTCCCCTAACTAAGTGATCGCCTAATCGCGTAACAATCCTTTAAGGGAAAGGCAGTGTTGATGTAGGACTAGAGTAAAGACATGGCTGTACTAGAAGAAACAAAAGTAGGCGAAGCTCATGGCATGTCAGCTAGACTACGGATAGTGAAAAGACATATGAAGATGAAAACATCCATCTTTTTTCTAGAAAATCAGATTATACTCCATTACCCGGTCCCAAACTTCCTTCAACTCCACCCCGCTGTTCCTTCCCCGAAATCCCTTACAGTAGCGTTTTAGTTGTGGGCCCTGTACTGAGCCACTCTACTCTGATTAGGGACTACCTCGCTTGCTCCGACCTGATCTTATTAAACTTCATTCTTACACCGAGCATCTTACAGGTTTCTTTTCTTCAAGTATTCCTTTTAATCGATACCCCTCCTTCGTGTACTCGTGGCCTCTGCCACTCTGCACTGGACCATCATGGCCTTCCTCAAGCAGATCGGGACCCTTATGGGGAAGAATTTCCGCATTCTTCTCTTCAGGCACCTGGCGCTATGTATCTGGATGGCCTTCATCTTACCTATCTTCCTGGCCGCTTTGTTTAGTTTCACCAAAAACCTCCTCGTTCCTCCAGCTAAGTTCGGAATCGGCGATGCTGCTCCTTTAATGCCCCTCAGCCAAGCAATCGAAAAGGCAACCGACAATGGACGTGAGAAACTAGTACTGGTCAACAACGCCAACAACGATAGAGACATCAACCGCGTATTCGCTACCGTGAAAACCCAATTCGAGGATGCTGCTCAATCTGCTGGCGTTGATTTTGAGGTTGTCCTTGTTGACAACGAGGACGAACTAACCATCAACTGCCCAAGTAATCTTAGAGGTGTGTCAAGGTGTTTTGGTGGTATCGTCATGGAGTCCTCTCAGGGTATCTGGAATTACACTATCCGTGCCGACGGAGCTTTTGAGCTAGCACCCACCAAGTTCCGTATAGACAAGCCCAACGATCAACAAGTCTATATCATACCACTTCAATATGCCGTCGATCAAGCTATTTTACGCCTGAACAATTCGGACAGCACGGCCTTGGATAACGTACAGGAATGGGCTTATACCAGTATGACGCCAGAAGAACGCGATAGAGAGATTCGAAGACGGTTTCAAAAGTCGATCATGGGCTGGATGGGTGTGGCCTTTTTGGGCACTGTCGTTTGGGTCACCTACCATCTTACTGGCTTCATCGCTACAGAACGCGAGAGTGGAATGTCTACTCTGATCGATGCCATGATGCCAGTTCGGAAGCCTTGGCTTAGCATGGCTGCAAGAATCTTTGCTCACCACTTCTCGTTCTCTCTCATTTATCTTCCTGCTTGGGTTATTGGCTCTATCATTGTGCGCGGTGGTGTTTTTGCCAAGACCAGCGTTGCTATTGTCCTCATATTCCACGTCCTCGCTGGTCTTGCCTTTTCTTCTATCTCTATTCTGTTTGCATCGTTCTTCAGAAAGGCACAGCTGAGTGGTATTACTGCCATCTTGGTTGTCGCAATCCTCGGCATCGTTTCGCAGGTTCTTACTCAACCTGGCACGGTTCCTGTTACTGTGCTATCGTTACTATTCACCCCGTCTGCGTTTGTTTTCTTCATCGCAAATATGGCTCGCTTCGAAGAGCAGGAACAGCCGACCGATCTTTTGAAAGTGGCTCCAAACAGTCCTTCAGCTCTTCGCGGCATTGTGTTCTGGGTATTTTTGATCATCCAGATCTTTGTCTACCCGTTGATTGGAGCTTTCATTGAACATGCTTTGTTCAGCAATGACACTCCGGGCCGAAAGATTCTACAAAACCAGTCCGACATCGATCGAATGGGTAGCAACGCTGTTCAGCTACGACAATTCTCGAAGACATACAACCCTAATTTCTTCTCACGAACCTTCCGCAGGGGTGCTAATAAGAAACAGCCTGTTCACGCTGTGAGCGAGCTGGATCTAAATATTGGCAAAGGCCAAATCATCGCCCTCCTCGGTGCTAATGGAAGTGGAAAGAGTACAACGCTTGATGCCATCTCCGGAATGAACAAGTTGACCAGTGGATCGATCGAAATTGATGGCCGAGGCGGTCTTGGAATTGCTCCCCAGAAGAACGTGATCTGGGATGATTTGACGGTAGAAGAGCACATTCGAATCTTTAATCACCTTAAAGCACCCAACGCCAGGGCCGACGCTAAACAAATCGAAGAACTCATCAGATCCGTCGACCTTTATCCCAAGCGAAAGGCTTTTGCCAAGACATTGTCGGGTGGACAGAAACGAAAGCTTCAATTGGGTCTCATGTTGACAGGAGGCAGTGCTGTATGCTGTGTCGACGAAGTCAGCAGTGGTATTGATCCCCTGTCCAGACGCAAACTTTGGGATATTATTTTGGCCGAACGTGGAAGGCGAACCATGATTTTGACTACTCACTTCCTCGACGAAGCTGACCTTCTCGCCGATCACATCGCCATCTTGTCCAAGGGCACTTTGCGTGCTGAGGGCTCTTCCGTCGAGCTAAAGGACAAAATGGGCGGTGGATACCGGGTTCATGTTCCCAAAGATATCGGTGTCGGTGTTCGTGAAACTCCTGACGTTGATGGAGTCGTGAAGAAGGATGCATTCGACCTTGTTACATATACCGCGCCATCCTCACAACTTGCTGCTGTTGTCATCAAGAACCTTGAAGCTGCTGGTATCCGCGAATATCGGTTCTCCGGACCCCAGATCGAAGATGTCTTTCTCCAAGTTGCTGAAGAGATCAGAGATGAAGAAGCTTTCCGCAACAACAACCAAGCCTTGTCTACTCCCTCAACCGAGAAAGTGTCATCAAAAGAGAACGGCAGCGAGAAGCAGGGCCTGGAGCTTACTAACGGGCAGCACGTTGGATATGTGAAACAGGCTATCATTCTCTTCCGCAAACGTTTAACAATTCTCAAGCGAAATCGACTGTTGTACCTGTTCGCCTTTCTTCTCCCCATATTTGCTGCTGGGTTAACCGCAATCTTTGTCATGAACGAAAGCACGCCAACTTGCAACCCAGCAGACCAAGCCTCCCGAACCACGGATCGTGAAGACATTTTCAGCCAACAGGACGCTGGCAAACAAATCTATTTCCTGGCAGGACCAAATTCAAAGTTTGAGCAGTCTCTAAATGGCCTCGCTGGCCTCAGTTCTCTTCTTGGTGGAGGATCTGGAGCTTCGAGCTCGTTTAGCTTCTCCAAAGATAATCTCCTCATGGTTGACTCTTGGCAGGAATTTCAAGATACGATCGAAAGTGACCGGAAGAGAATAACCACCGGATTCTGGCTCGGTGATGATACGCAGCCTCCTACTTTTGCCTGGGTCGCGAACCTTTTCATTTCGAGCCCTATCCAGGCGCAACAGATTTTGGATGTCTTATTAACCAACATCACCATCTCGACAACATGGAGCGACTTGGAAATTCCTATCAGCCCATCCACAGGCGACGCGCTTCAGATGATTGTGTACATGTCAATTGCGCTTTCAGTTTATCCAGCCTTCTTCGCTCTGTATCCGAGCAATGAACGACGAAGGAATGTCCGTGGTCTTCAGTACTCAAACGGTGTCCGGCCTTTCCCTCTCTGGATTGCATACCTCTTGTTTGATCTTATCTTCGTTTTGTTCGCCACGGCCATTGCAACTGCAATTTGGGCTGGGGTGTCCAACATCTGGTTCCACCTGGGCTACGTTTTCCTCATTCTCTTCCTTTATGGAATTGCCTCAACCCTCTTTTCATACCTCATTTCTCTCTTTACTTCAACGCAACTGGGGACTTATGCCTGGGCTGCGGCGAGTCAGACCCTTGTCTTTGTCGTATACATCATTGCATACATGTCCGTCCTGACATACACCCCCGTCACCCAAGTCGACAGCAGCCTGCGTGTTGTGACCTTTGTCATTTCTGTGTTTGCACCCATTGGGTCGGCATTGAAGGCTCTCTTCATCGCCACAAACCTTTTTTCTACAGCATGCGAGGGCACTGAGCTGACGGACAACCCGAGTGGTATTCTTTACTACGGTGGCCCGATTCTGTATCTTGTTCTTCAATCAATTATTTTGTTTGGCCTCTTGGTTTGGCTAGATACCGGATCAGCAGGAGCGTCGATCAGAGGCCTTCTTTCAGGGAAGAAGAAGAACAATGATTCAGACGAAGAACAGGTCGACCAAGACATTATCGATGAGCGCAACAAGGTCATCAATAACGTAGAGAACGAGCACGGTCTTCGGGTTATGAATCTCACGAAGAGCTTCCGCAGCAATACAGCTGTGGACAATGTCACGTTCGGCATCAAACGCGGTGAAGTGTTTGCACTTCTTGGACCCAACGGTGCTGGAAAATCAACGACTATCTCTCTGATCCGTGGCGACATTAAGCCTGATCGAAACGGTGGTGATGTGTTGGTGGAGGACATCTCCGTCAGCAAGAACCTTCCCGCTGCTCGCGGTAACTTGGGAGTGTGTCCTCAGTTTGATGCTATGGACCAAATGACAGTTCGTGAGCACCTAGAGTTCTATGCCAGGGTCAGAGGCATTCAAGATGTGGAACACAACGTGAGAGCAGTCATGCAAGCAGTGGGACTAGAGTCTTTTGCTACCCGCATGGCCCATGCTTTGTCGGGAGGAAACAAAAGAAAACTGAGTCTCGGAATTGCTTTGATGGGCAATCCCACTGTTGTTCTGCTTGACGAGCCTTCTTCTGGTCTGGATGCAGCCTCCAAGCGTGTCATGTGGAAGACGTTGGAAGCCACGGTCCCTGGAAGGTCGATTCTACTCACGACCCACAGCATGGAGGAGGCTGATGCACTTGCTGGTCGAGCTGGTATTCTCGCACGGCGAATGCTTGCACTGGGAACACCAGATAACCTTCGTCATCGCTTTGGTGATGCTCTACATATTCACCTGGTCTCTAGCACCGCCCCACGCACATCGGACGAGGAGATGGCACGAATCACAGACTGGATCCGCCAGACTTTACCATCCGCCGATGTTGATGAGAAGACATATCACGGTCAAATTCGCTTTTCCGTCCGTGCTGCTCAAGTACTTGCAGCCACTTCGGGCCGCCGGGAAGAAGAAATCACCAGCAAGGATGAGGATCTCAGCCAGAGTGCTATCGGACATCTTGTTGTGCTGCTGGAAGAAAATAAGCAGAAGCTCGGTGTTGGCCATTACAGCGTTAGCCCAACAACTTTGGACCAAGTTTTCCTAAGTATCGTGGGTCAACACAACGTCAAGGAAGAGAACTCTGAAGAAAAGAAGATCAGCACTTGGAAAAAGATTTGGAATTTTGGGAGAGCATAGGTTATTCCCTTTATTGTCCTAAGCTTGGCAACTGCGATTATGTTGAATTTTGATGGCGCAGTACAGACTGTCGTGAATTGGCGGTTTGCAACGCACTGATGGAATAGCTTATGTTTTATTCCGGTGGTTCGGGTAACGTTGAATATAGATTATGGCTAAATAGATTTCTGCGCATCACATCTACCATCATGCTTGAGACATGCACCAGGGATATATATGACTACCAAGGCCACTGTGATAAGCAGCACAACAAACGCCTGTTCTACACATTACTCCTTCTATAGCCTAATCCACGATAAAACCTCCACCCATATCGTCATCGTCAGCCATATCAAACTCTTCAGTAACATCACTCGGCGCATCCTCAATGTCTTGATCAATCTGTGCCTCCTTGGCAGCCTTATCATCAGCCGCCTTCCGCTCCTCGGCATCAACTCCACTCCAAATCTGCTCCCTGATACGCAACGCCATCAAAAACTTCCTCCACGTCTTCAGCGCGTGGTGTCTTCTTCGCTCATTCTCTACCTCTTGTTCCAAATCGCCCAGACTGTCTATTATTGTTCGTATAGCTTCTTCGTGCTCTTTTGCGACGACGACGCCTGTTAATACAGCTGTTCCGTGACGTCCTTTGAAGGAGAAACCTGTTAGAGCGGGGGCGTAGTCGATGCCTGCTAGGAATGCTGCTCGTGCGGCGTGTTCGTGGACTATGTGTGCGCCTCCTGCGGGGACCATGCTTGGGACGTAGACATCTATGTTGCCGAATTTGTTCTTTGGAACAATACCGTTGCGAACTGGGGGCGGTTCGTAGAGCTCGGTCTGATCTTCGGTGTAAATCGGCGTACCTGCGTCTCCTTCGGTGTCTTCTTCGTGGTCGTCGTCTAGGGGATTCTTCGGCTTGGCCTTCTTCGGCAGCCATTTAACCGGTATTTCTAACGGTTTTACTTCTCGTCCCATGGAACGGTACCATTTATCTGCAGTTCTTGCTATCCGTACATCTCTTCGACGATAGATCTTCTCGAGCGGACCTCGACTGCCTGCTGCAACGGTTCCTGATGGTGTAGCGCCTGGGACTAGAACCTCATTACGTCGTAGATGTCGTTCCAGAGCAAAGACGGGGTGGTCTTTGAAATCTTGCACATTCCGTGGCATAGGTTCTCTAGCCTCGATACCAACGAGTTCGTTATCCTCGATTTGATCGAGATCTGTCCGCCGTCTTCTGCCGTAGAGCTTCATAACCCTCCTCCACCAAGCATCACCGTCTTCAGCAACAGTTTCAACTCTTGCTCTTCTTGTCTTGGCCGTGTATGCTTTCGCATACCTCCTCGTGACATCCCTCGCCGTACCATCCGCATCAAATGCCACCACATAAGACAAAAAGTTCTCTTTATCGGTAATAGGAGGCTCCAAAGCTTTAGGCTTCCAAAATGTATGGGTAACGACTGCATCTACCGGTTGCCATTTTTGGTGTCCAACATCTAAAATCTCGACCCAATATACTGGATATGCTGACTCTTTTATTCGTTTCCGAGTTTCAAAAGTAGGTTGTGGTTTTGGAGGAGATATCGTCGGTGTGAAATTATATGCAGTTGCGTTTGGGTGGCCCAGCCTTCGACGTGCCGTAGAACCACCAGATGGTGAACCATACCCAGCAGTAGCCATTTCCTGGTACTTAGCCAGCGCAGCCTTTACTTGTTCGTTCTTCTCGGCCTTAGTCAATCCTTTCTTGGGTTTTTGTTTTGGTTTTGGCATCGTCGGTGCTGAATTTGTGCATGCCAATGGCTGTAATGAGCAAACAAGTCGAGCTTGTACACCAACACCGCGTAACAGGGCGCAATATAATTGAGCTCCGACGTCCCTGGAACCTTGTAGCTTCTTCGCTGCTTCGCGAAAATCGTCACGGTCCAAACAACTTTCCATATCCTCAGGTGGCTCATACTGCATATCTGGTTAGCAGTGAACCAACGTTTGGGTAACTTTACGTACGTCTTCCAATTGTTTAGGATCTTCCGCCCAGAGAGATCGTCGAAGACCTCGCTCATTAACTTCATATTTCGTCTTCCACATACTTTCGGCTTGTTTGAGACCCGTTTTCAGACTCTCAGTCCGCCCAAATTGTGGAAGATGCGCACCAGGTGTTAGATAGTTGACTGTCTTGTCGGTCAAATGCGGTCTTAAGAAATCCTGCACTCTGCCATCGTTGCACCAATGGTTGCGCCTCGCGGCATGCGCCAACAGGCAAAGCAGATGCGCTTTATGGATGTCGGTCCGGATCTTGCGCTCTTCTTTACTTATTGGTTTGCGCCTTTCTACCGCCTTCTTTGCTTGCGCTCTGGATGATTGCTGAGCTGATAGATTGAGTTCTAGCGATGTTGGTTCTTCTGGCTTGTCTTGGAGAGGCGCTGTGAAGTCCACGTCTTCGAACATGATATCTTCGTCATCATCTTCGTCGTCAGACTCTAATTCCATGGTTTGCATGGTAGGCTGTGGTAAGGCGACATCTTCAAACTCAATATCTTCGTCGTCGTCTTCATCCTCTTCCTCATTTTCCTTCACTGCAGCTTGCGGTTCCGGTTTCTTGGGTGACGGTTCAGGTGACTTTATCACTTCTGCGACTGGTTTCTTGGGTGTAGCGCGACGGCGTTTCAATGGCCGTTCTGGTGATGACGGAACTCTTTGATTCACGCCAGCTTCAGCGAGCATATCCAGATAGATCTCTCCACCGGTTGGTTCGGCGGCAGAAGCAGCCCGACGGGCGCTTGACCTTGTCGCAGGACGTTTGCGACCTACCATTTTAGTGGCATGTTAGTGATTGTTTGGTGAAGGCGCAAACTTGTCGCAAACTTGGTGTGAGTGAGTAATTGCCTACTCTGGAACCGGTTGCGTCATGGGGGCCGCGCTGAAGATCGCGAGGTCACGTGCGCGTCTGACCCGGAAATAGCATCGCTCATCTATGGCTCTATTGTTCTACATTGATTTCTGGAACATTGCTTTCTTGACCTTCATAGAGTTCATTGTTTGATAGACAAATTATTCTTTGTTGAATTTGAATGCTATTGTTCGGCCGAGTCACGGACAACTCGAGTATCGATCAGTAATTCGAAAAATGCACTAAAGACGCCGAAGCCGACGGAGTTCATGTGTTACTAAAACTTCCGCTTTGTTGCTTACTCACTCACCCACTCAATCAAGAGATTCAGCTGTAACACAAGGGGACATCGTCTCAAGCCATGTTGCGATCACTAATCTTTCAGCAGAATTGTATCAAATCACCTATCTTGAAGCTGTCGCCAAGTGTGGTCATTATGCAATGCTCCAACCGGACTTCTTACAACCATGGCCGGAAAGATGCATTCTACCACGATAGCTTCAAAGACGTTGCAACATTCGTATTTGTCAGTGAGGAACTCGTAGAGTATAAAGAAGAAGCATTGTGCCAGTCCATATGATAGTCCCAGCAGAGAATCATACTTCATTAATACTGTTTATTCAATCTCATTCTTCATACTTGACCCATCATGTCTAGTAAACCCATCGCCTTGGTGACTGGCGCAAATGGCTACATCGCCGGCAGTGTCATTGAGGCATTCCTCAAAGCCGGCTACGCTGTTCGCGGCACTGTCCGATCAAAGGCTTCTGCAGATCCTCTCGTAAAGGCTCTTTCTTCATACGGAAATGATCTCGAGATTGTTCAGGTACCAGATATCATTGCTCCCGGAGCTTTTGATACCGCTGTCAAGGGTACGTTCTCAGGTTCATTTGTAACAAACAGTTTCTTACAGTATCAGGCGTCCATGCAATCGCCCATCTAGCTGCCGGTGTGAGTCTGAGCTTCACAGACCCTGATCCTGTTCTTGAAGTTGCTATTCAAGGAACACTGGGTGTCTTGGAGTCTGCTCTCACTGAGCCATCCATCAAGTCTGTCGTCTTGATGTCGTCTATTGCCGCTATTACTGGCATCGATAAGGCGCTTCCTCATAAATTCACAGAGGCCGACTGGAACGATGCTGCTTTGGCTGCCGTCAAGAAAATGGGCAAGGAGTCATCTGGTCCCTTGATCTACCTTGCGAGTAAGGTGGCTAGCGAGAGAGCTTTTTGGAAGTTCCGAGATGAGAAGAAGCCTTCATTCGCGATGACTGCTCTTAACCCTACGTAAGTCTGACCTTTCGGCTCACATTCCTATGAGAATCTAACAATTCTGCAGCTTCGTTATGGGACCGCAACCTGGACTTGACTCGATCTCCAAAATTGGCGGCACAACTGTTTTCATCTGGCAGGTGTTTTCAGGTCAAGAGATTCCCAAGCCCTTGACACCAAACCCCAGCTATGTCGATGTTCGAGATATCGCCCGAGTTGCGGTGTTCAGTGTTGATCATCCTGAGAAGACTAACGGAGAACGATTCCTGTTGACATCAGGGATGGTCCCACCTCAGGCGGCGGCGGATGTTCTTCGCAAGGCCTATCCTGACAGACAGAGCATCATCAAGGTCGGGCAGCCAGGAGAGGGATACTATCCAGGTTACACGTTTCCCGAGGAGAAGGTCCTTGACGCCTCCAAGACTGTCAAATTGACTGGACAGGAGTTTATCCCAGTTGAGCAGACGATTGTCGATACAGCTAAGTCTCTGGAGAAGTTCCTGTAGGACAATTTGATAGCTGGTAGGTAGATAGATATGCTAGCATGTCGCGAGTAATAATATGTGTTTCCTTAGCAACATTCGTCCTCATGCTGCTGCACCAAGCCAAGGTATTTACATGGACTCAAAATCAAGTACAGGAAGTCTTCTATCATTGAGAAGATACCGGCATGTTAGAACTCAATTAATCTAATAAGAAGAAACAGTTGTAGTTGGTAGGATTGCTTGGAACATGCGCTACCTATTATCGGTATCGTCCTGACCCACCCAACATTAGCGAGAGCGTTATGAATCCCGCGGGAAACCCATCGGTCCATTTACAACATCAACAATTACGCCGCGGAGAGATTCACCTATTAAGTTTCTCAATTGAAACTCAGAATATATATAAATTATGCAGCAGGAAACGCCCAACGCGCGGCCATACCGGTCTCACCTCCGACCGGCCTGTATCCCCTGTCGGAAACGCAAATCCCGCTGCCAGTCCGAGGAATCAAGTGAAGCATGTCTTATGTGCAGAGCTCATCGGACTGAATGCATATTTCCTCCGGAATCTGGAGGAAGTCAATTGTCGACTCCTAAGCAAAGGAGAAGAGCCAAGAGAGATTCTCGGACTCCAAGAAATGGTAGCTTGGCTCCTGGGCCTCGGGCAGATGACTCGGTCATTGAACAGTCCGCACTCGATATAGGCTTAGACTCGATATCGAGTTCAAGTCGCAGACATGATAATGACACAATTATCAGGAACGCGGTACCTATCGCGCCGTTCATACCAAATAGCGCAGAGCGGCCTCAGCAACAACAGCAAGATGCTGAACCAGAGGAGTCGCCATTGGCGCTGGGATCCAGCGATGAGCAGCAACACAATCTTCATATAGTAGGACCAGCTGTGACATCAGATAACCAGGTCTTATCCGACTACCTGTCCGCAATGCCCAGCTCAGCACGAGGATCACGAATTGTGAGACCGGTTCCAGGAAATAGATCTCGGCCTGTTCTGTTCACCATGGTTCAAAAGCGACCAGTAGGATTGGACGCAAATCAGAGTTTCCCAGAAGAGAGACTCCAACTAATTGAGAAAATATTGGAGCCTTTCACCAGTGATCTTATAGATGTGTAAGTCAGTAGCCAACTGCCAGTGAGCATGCTAACATCTTCTAGATATTTCGAAAAGGTCAATTCTTCCTTCCCCTTACTTGATGAGACCCATTTCCGTAAACAATACAAGGAAAACAAGAGTGGAATATCTCCTGCGTTATTAAGCTGTCTTTATGGTCACGCCATCACCTTCTGGGGTAGCTCTCCTGTCTTGGCTCGTCATCGGCGTCCCGACGGACGCTTCATATGGAACCTTGCTACCGAAGCTATATACTCACAATTACACAGATCTCCAGGTCTGTCCGTGATCGAGGCCGCTATCTTGAACATTGGTGGTCGAGAGGTTACTGCGCTTATTGGCAATGGAGTCTTGTTCGCTTCATCTGTTGCGATGGCGCATTCGCTAGGGTTGAATCATAGTCCGACGCATTGGGAGATTCCACAATCGGAGAAGAACTTAAGGATGAAGATTTGGTGGGCATTGTTGATTCATGATAAGTGGTAAGTGACATTCCTTAACTTCACTGTCTGGTCTAATATGATGGCAGGCTGAGCTTAGCCCATGGGACACCTCCACTGATTTCTACGACCTTGAACGATGTACCGAAACCTCTAATAGAGAACCTCTGCGAAGAAGGCGCATCTTCAGACAGAGTCCTCAAGTCCACTGTCTACATCGCTCTAGTTGGTTTAACCGATGTTCTGGACTTGCACTTACGGCATGTCCACCAACTCAGGAACGCCGACGAAACTAGAGATACAACACATTTGGAACTAGCACTGAACAATTGGGTGGAAGATCTCAGTGACGATATTCGCAGGGTCGTCATTCGCGGAACCAACCTGAAGATCCCCGGAGCTGCGAACCTGCGCTTGTCTTATCTTACCGTCAGACTGCTATCCCAACGAATCGAGCTTGAAGCTGAAAAGCGCATTCGCGAAGCTGGCGACAGCCGTCTTCTGAACCGCTACATGCAAGCCCGCCGAACCGCAGAAGACATCCTCATCCTAGCACAAGAGCTAGAACCAGAACATCTCTCCGACTTTTGGCTTCCCAGCAGCGCCTTTGCATTCTCTACGACAGTCAGCTTCCTCCTCCGCTGCGCTTTAGAGACAGAGAACTCAACATCAGGACTAGTTCAAAGCTCGTCCCTGAAAATTGCTTCTGATCTGTTGTCTACGTTACGCTCGCACAAGGAGAAGTTTGCGTGGGATCTTGGCGACATCTGTTTGGCACAGCATAGTGAAATTGTGGAAAAGCTCCTTGCGATTACGCCGCCTGAGGATCCGAGTGCGGAGGAACCGCAGGACTTTTCGAGTTTCTTTATGGCTGACGATGCGTTTATGGATCAGTTGTTTCCGAGTTTGTGGGATCCATTGCAGAATGTTTGGTAGTCACCTTTTCCGCGGCAAACTTGGTCAGGGGAGGAATGGGATATGCCCAGCCGGTGCATCAAATAGGTACAATACTTAACAAAGACAGACAAAGGGTCTACAAGACAAACTGAATCTCTTAAACCTCCTGCAGACAGACCCCGGAGTCCAAGCTATCCCTGTTCGCCTTCTTATCATCCTCTTCAACTTCCTGAATAAAAAGACCCTCCAATAGGAGCAAGCTCTCTTCAACCTCCCCATCCCGAGGATGCAACGTCTTCCAGTCAATAGTTCCCTCTATATACAACTCTAGACACCGGCCACATGTATCTCGTGCATACTTGATACATCCACAAGTCTCACACATCTCTCTCCGTCGAAGCTTTATACGTACAACGCTCATAGGACTCATTCCCATGCGCCATACACATTGGTGGCAACGCATCTTCCATATCGTCTCGGGGGTTTCCTGGGCCATTGTGATGTGCTTTTCTGTGAATTTCCTCTTGGGATAGATCTTGCAGCATATGTAGCAAGGAAAAGCTGGAATCTTGTCGAATTCGACGTTCTGAACATTTTTTGTCCATTTCTCATGGACATATTGGTATCGTGTATGTAGCGGGATCCATTGATTCGGCTTGACGATATCGTTCAACGCACGACTGACTTGTGAGAGATTCAAAACATCTGCAAAGCCGAGGAACGATGCTATCTTGGCCAAGATGTGCACAGGGAGATTCTCAATGCCTTGTCGTTCCCGTCGTGGTTCCGCACAGAGAACTAACGCCACAGCAGCATCGGCTTCCTTAGTATCAGAATCAATCCTGTTTCCTTGACACTTCTCAGACTCAGTCCGATACTCTCCACAATTATGACAAAAGTAATATCTCAACTTCCCATCCGCATCAGCAACTGACACCAAATGGCGGTGCGTTTTCAGAGTCCCCGTACAACCAAGACAGAACCTTGCCGACCAGCTGATATCGTAGAAGCTATTGGTCTTTATAAACTTCTTTTTAGGTAGTAACCTTAAGCAGTTGCTGCAAGCGAAGAGCTCGTGGCCTTTCTTGCGAAGATGTCCATCGCGTTCGGTGACGAATTCGAGGGCTTCTTCGACGCCTAGGATTGCCCTCGGGTTGAGAGCTCTGCGGAAGTGCCGATTTGTTGCTGCTAGTTTGAGGATTTCGTTGTAAGGCATGTGTTTTGCTATTTCGAAGTGAATGTCGTAGGGGAGGGCTTGGAATACGTGTTGGGCCATTTTGGCTGGTGAGAGGATCATGTAAGTCGAGTATAAGATGTCGAGATATTTGGCTCTTTATGATAATATTTATCGTTTATGGTTTCTTATGATAAACTTTAGTATATCCTCTCCTAATGTCAACCTCGTTGCCGTTGTTTATATAAGTGTTGTCTAAACTACCTAGGCAGGTTACCGCTTGAGTCACACGGCACACAACGCAATTATTGGCTACTACAACTACAGGTGCCTGAAATATATCGCGAATCAAGTGCGATTCTGCCAATGGGAGACTAAGTCCCGTTCACGGTTCTTGGCTTCCTTATGCTGACGGTGGCTGGGGATCTGGACAATTAGGCAGATAGTGGATTAATGACAACTACCGACATCCTCCCTAGGCATATTCAAAGATCGTCATGTTACTTTGGAACGAGAGATATTATATCATGAATTGGTTTTAGGAAAGAAAGCTGAGCTGGGAAGTCAATTTATGAGTCATTCGCTACGCTATTGAAGGTAAAGGAATGTATGCGCCTGTATATACTTACCTCCAAGACATACGCCAATCGCTGTCAATTTCTACTCCAGAGCGAGCCTATGTATCAAATTCTGCCAATCGCTTTGGAAAATCCTTGTTAGTGAGATATTGTCGTGAGATAATCGGCCTCAGATCGGAGATCTTGTCATGACTCACTGAAGTCTCAGGGCCAGCCCGTCAGATAATCATGAGATCTCCAATGGCTTGCAAAGTCAGCTTGCGATTCTTAGACCATTTCTTCAGGGTCCAAATTGCCGGTATAGATCTTATGTTCAGGATGCACAAACTGTCCCAAGGAACTCTCCCATCGCCAGTCCTCTGGCAGAACCCAAGTCTCATTCTTGGCAATCCTCATCGCAAACCCAGTCTCACTATAGCCTAGGGCCACCAGTCGATCAACAGACGACTCAGGAGCAGCTCGTGGATCCTTCTTGTCAGCAGCAAGGTCGCCTCTTTTGCTGAGCCTCTTTCGGCATTTGTCGCAGTGAACATAGACAGAGAATGTCATTTTCTCTTCTGCGCAGTCAAGTCGGCGACAGCGGTCCTCCATAGTAAGTCGTGAGCGCATATGGTCTTCGAACAGGGCCCGGACGGCGAGTTCTCCTTGACGAACTAGGTGGTACACAACCCAGTTCTTCTCACCACCTTCAAGGAAAGCTTTGGCGCCCTTTACGCCCATCTTGTACTGACAAACCTCGCATACCTTGTTCTCTTGGTGGTAAGGGTAGTACTGGCAATGAGGGCACTTGCGCTTAGGTCTAGATTGCCAAAGACTAGGAATATCCTCGACCGTGGTCGACAACTGTGAGGTAGGAGACATGATGATGGTTGTTACTCTGTACAAATAAGTAGTGTTATCAACAATCGTGAGAGACGAGGATGTAACGTCGAAATGTAAATGGCATTAGCTAACAAGAACTGGGTATATATAGTCGTAAATCATCATGTTCCCGCTGCAAGTGAACAAACGCATTGTGCATACTGAAATCCTGCGCAAATCAACGAATAACCTTTGTCCCCTTTTTTCCAAGCAATGAATAACGCCTTTTGTCAAATTGATTGTCGTGAACAAAGGAATAAAATGTAGTGATCGTCGTAGTCGTTGTTCATCCGCTTCACTTTTGGGTCATCGTTCTCCCTCTTCCGTCGCAGTTTCAAGTCGTCATAATGTCGACTTCTCGTTTCCGATGTGCATATATTGGTGAGGCGCATAACTTGTCGAAGGAGTAACAGGTCGTATCGATTTGGGTCTTCGGTGGGCTTTGACTCTCTTGACAAGAGCGACAGAGATGACGCCCAGAACCATAAGGACTTCCACCACAAGAAGGCCGATGTAGACGATGTTGAGGATTTTTTGCTCACGCAGGTAAGCAAAGGTGGTCATACTGCCGGGCAGTGGTGCGGAGCTTGGAACGAGAGGCATAGCAGGTTTTGTGTCTGGTCCATTTGTTAGTGGCGAGACAATGAAAGAGGGCATTCTAATACATACCGTGATATTTGACAAGTCTGCGAAATTGAAACAACTGAGCGATAGATCCTTTTGTCCTTTTCTGAGCGATAGAATGAAAGAGAAAATAAAATTGAGGAATAAAGTGAGCGGTGAAATCACCAAGTGAGAGAAAAGTGACAAAGCCCCCAAAAACTGGGAATATGGGATGTGATGTGATGGGGATGGATCCTTTTTTTGACCTGGGTCTTTTAACTAACTTAACTTACAGTAACTTAGTTTGTTTCCTTGGCGCGAAACAAAAAATAGTTATGGGATGGTGTGCTTCCCTTTCATGGTTAGATGTTAATGGCCTAGGGTTGCAAATGCGAATCAATGCGGTCTGGTCTCTGGTTACTCTGCGTCTGGGGGAGGCGTTAGAACCCAAGTCCTGTCCTAACCCAACCGCTTCGCTTAGACCGCCTTGAAGCCCGTGATGGATAATGGATACGAGAGGGGCGTTCCCTCATGGCTTACCCGTAATCAATACTATGCAGTAAGATCTGTATATACAGTGCAGTCACTGTAACAATACCATAAGCTACTCTCGGATCGCCAGGTGTCCTCTTCATTCTCTTGAAACTCTCCTTTCTTCCGTTCTCGATTGAGATTGATGAAGAGAAAAAAGTCAAATCTCGTCCGGTTGGGAACAAGGATTATCAAAACCCTGGTCTTATAAGTCGATCGCCAACCTGGCCGTGTGACCCTCAGCGCTTGTTCTAGAGAAGCGGGAGAGTGGATGTACTTGACCAGATGAGGAAGCGTTTAAAAAAGAGTGGCGAGAGCTATTAATCGATGGAGGCGTTTATCGCGTGATGGTTATCCGTATTCTCGTTGATACTGATGGTGTTTAGACTACAGCCATGCTAATTCTAACGTTATTATGGCATGACCTTTCCCCTGCTTGAAGGCGTAGTTGTCGCAAATTGATGGCGGATGGAAATTAAACGATTAAATTGAAGAGTCGCATTGGAAAAAATCCATCAGCGCTTGATGGACAGGGGTTTGATGCGATAGAATGGAGACGTGTTAGTTGGCAATGACAAGCGTGGGCAGGGTATCTGTGAGGTAAAGGCGGTGATGAAGAGCGCATGGTCTGGGCCTTTTCACCAAATACACCAATTGTTGAGTGAATGAATGAAGAGTCTATTGATGAAACTATTCGCATTAGATGAACAGGACTCCAACACTGATGTCGATACTCCTGTCCTTATGCGCCATGCATTAAACTGATTAATTTAGGGGACGGCAAGGTTCTGTACCTTACCCACAGGACGGGAACTATTAGCGCCCATGAATATGCTAAACCCAACACATAAAAGGTCTCAGAGGTGTCACGTTCTCGATGCAAGCGTCTATCTTATGACCTACAGCATATAAAGGCAAAACACCATGAATGCATCTCGAGTACATACGTACATACGCGTGTCATTACGCGTAGACAAGATATCTCATGGCAATATTTGTGGCTTATTGTTGGGAAGGCAACACCGAATAAACCCATGATGATCACCTGCCAAGACGATCCTCAAGAGAAAAAGGGTCTTCACATGTGAAAAAGAAAGGAATAAACTTCATTCATCTGCATCTTGATTTGGTCTGAGACTGTTTCATCACTTCGCCACGGGACGACGTAAGGGATGCGTTCCTGAAGTCCAAGCATGAGCGACAGCTTCTAGTTTCTTCCCAAAATCCCAATCCCAACAATTCTTGATGCTGCTAGAAGGTACTTCTGAAGTCGACCAGATATACCACAAAAAGGAAGTCACTTTGTAACACAATTCACGTGCTTATCATGCCATCTCGATGACGTCGCTTCATGCCCCGCAGTCCAGCGACTCCCCTCTCCCCTCCCCTCTAAGGCCTCCACAGAAGCTCCCAGCTCAAGTCAAGCTCAAGCCAGTTCTAGCCCGCAAGCCAAACCAAAGACACAGCCTGGTTGCCTCGTCACGATCCATCATTCTAGTGTCGTCATTCCTACACATTTGCCGCTTTATAAGACCTGTCTGCCCTTTCACCACTTACAACCTTTACACTACAAGATTGATACCCCTACCAAACTACACCAAATCTCACAAAACAACACTTTCAAAATGTCTGCCAACTCTACTATCAACGTCAAGAACATCGCTCCCGCCACTAGCGACAGCGAGATCAAGGACTTCTTCAGCTTCTGGTAAGCTCGTCTCTTTGTACCTATCACATAGTTCATAACTAACAACATCCAGTGGCAAGATCTCTGATATCAAGGTCACTCAGGAGGGTGAGACCAAGTCCGCAGAGGTCATCTTCGAGAAGGAGACTGCCAAGAAGACCGCTCTCCTTCTCAACAACACTCAGCTCGGAAACAACCATCTTGAGGTCACCAGCGCCGGCAGCGATGGCGAAGACGATGTTCCCGTTACCAAGAACGCTGACCGCGACTCCGACGAGATCACCCAGGAGGAAAAGCCCCGCGCCCGTATCCTGGCCGAGTACCTCGCCCACGGCTACGTCGTAGGCGATGCCGCCATTCAGCGTGCTCTCGACCTCGATTCCCAGCACGGCATCACCAACCGCTTCTTCTCTACCCTCAAGGGTCTCGACGAGAAGTACCATGCCACCGACCGAGCCAAGGCCACCGATGAGAGCTACGGCGTCAGCCAGCGCGCCAACAGCCTCTGGCTCGGCCTGAGCTCCTACTTCGAGAAGGCCTCCAACACCCCCACCGGCAAGAAGATCGCCGAGTTCTACACCGAGGGCAGCCGACAGGTTCAGGAGGTCCACGCTGAGGCTCGTCGTCTCGCTGACCTCAAGACCCAGGAGCATGGTGGAAGCGCCTACAAGGCCGCTGGTCTTGAGAAGGTCTTTGGCAAGGAGAAGACTTCTGGTACTGCCGCTCCTGAGGCCGGTCACGGTACTCTGGGAACATCAGTTCCTGCTGCCTCCTCGGACGGTCCCACTGTGAGCGCTCCCGAGGGTGGTGAGAAGCACTAAGCAATCAAAATTGGAGGAAAATAATGAAGGATGGATGTGCTCTTTTTCAGACCTGATGAGATAGTACTATTGTGGCTCTATTAGCCTGTTAACGAATTGTTACGACTTTTACGCACGGCACAATCGATTAATACAAGAATTATATCTTAATATGTTTTCAATGTGACCTAAACTGAGTGAGGTGTTATAAGTGTCTCTCATAGTAGATAGGTCCAGCCATCTCAATAACGACCATGGCCATATGCCTGTTAGTGAACGTCTGTTCAGGGAAACTATGAACAACCAAGTTCAAATATGACTTGGAATGTCACAGGAAACATGTTATAGTAACGAGCTTAGAGACGAAACGTGTCACAAGTTCACATGTCAATACACGAAAGAGGAGATAGGCATGATGATTATTATCGTGATTTATTAATTCTATCCATACACTAGTTCCATCAAGTCATTACCATCGTGGTATCATTTGTTCTGTAAGGCGTTAGCAATTGATCGTTCGAATTGTTCATTCGGGAGAACTGACTATTTCTCGGTCTTGGAGAACTTCTCCTTGAGGACATCCTCGGTGATGCCCTTGGGGTTTGATTCGAGGTTCTGCATAGAGTTAGTTTCGTGATTATATCTTAAAGCTTCAAGACTTCTTACCTTGAGCTGGTCCTTGGGGTCCTTGTCGTCGACCTTGTTGACACCGTGACCAGAGGCAGGAGGGTCCTGCTGCTGGCGACCGCTCTGCTGCTCGGGAGGAGGAGATTGACGTCCTTCAGGCATGATTGCTGTAGTGTGTTGTTTGGTGTGGGTTGAAAGGTGGTAGAAAGTTTGTTGATTGTTGATGAGATTGAAATGAAAAGAAATCAGAAGTTAAGTATTAAGTAGAAATCAAAGCAAAGCACGGGCGCGCATGATTGCAAGTTGACGTCGAGGTGGAATAGTATGCCGTCATAGGTGCGATTACATCATGTTGAGAAGATCGAGATGGTGTTTATGGAGCACTTTCATAGGCCCGCATCCAAATCTTGAAGAGGGGTTGTTTACTTATCAGGGTCTGATACGGCCCTTTTTACAAAGACATTCAGGAACGTTGAGATGTAGATT
Organism: Fusarium tanahbumbuense; assembly: GCA_012977735.1. Lineage (NCBI taxonomy): Eukaryota > Fungi > Ascomycota > Sordariomycetes > Hypocreales > Nectriaceae > Fusarium > Fusarium tanahbumbuense. The sequence goes on from JAALXH010000172.1 coordinate 26,693, forward strand.
TTCTTGGTGGTTGGTGTTGAAGACTGAGCTTGTTGATCTTGAAGCTTGACCCCACTTCCAAGTTGGAGGTTTGGTTTATCATGCTGACTTTGAAGATTGAATAATATTTACAAATTTTGATAAGACTTTGTAAAAATGCTTTATAATCTTTGTCTTCATGGTTTCGCTTTCCTTGCTTGTCTTGTCTGCTCGTAATGCTGCTGTTCATTCGGCTTCTTCATGATGTGGTCCATCACCAACCATCTTGAAGCCTCAGCAGCCATGGCTCAGCAAACTACCTCTTGTGATGGCGCAATCTATTGCAATCAAAGATTCAATGATGATTGACACATTAATCATTACTAACTATTTTTGCTAGTAGCGCTAGCTACTAAGGTGACTTTCAATCTGAAATCAATCTCATCATGCTATCTATAGGGTAACCTACTCACAAACAAAGACAGCTTCATACCGCAGTTTCACAAACCCCACCAACCAAACCAGTCGGAAGCTACCATGAGATCCCCCTAGCATGGAGGGGCTCTGGCATGTTTTAGCGGCGGTGCCAATGGCCTCATGCTAGCTCTAGCTGCCCCGGCCCGCGTTGGACCCCGCACCCGGGCTTCAAGGGAAAGGGAAACGCGCGACCGCCGGAGCTTTTGACGTCCCGTCTAGTCTTTTCAAACACGCGTACCTAACCTAACCGAACTAACTGATATTTCCTTCCTTTCTTTCCAAAATCTCCGACTATCACCAACTACCGTATCTATCTAAACCGAAACACCATCTTCATGACCGGCATGCCGGACCTCAACTCAGTTCCGCCTTCACCACTTCCTCTCGCGACGTCTCGTCGCCAGTCTTCAACTCAGATGGCTACTCCGCCGGCTCCCACCTCGGAGTCCCTCAACATCCTTCCCTCGAACCAGAATACTGTCAACCACCCTCATTCGCCCTCTATGTCATCACCAGTCTTGACCGCTTCACAACCTTCCGCAACTCTTCCCGGCGAGCCTGGTGTTGGGCCTGGACCTGGACCGATAAGACATCCTCGTCCGTTGACCGCCGCCGAACTTCACCTGCAACTTGAAAAGGAACAGGAAGCTGTTGTAAGTACCAACTGAAGATTATAACTCGGGTATCACTCTAATGTATGCTAGGTCAACCGTTTAACCCGCGAGCTGTCACTTCTACGAGCTGCACAGAACGCTTCGGTCGTATCCAACACTTCTTCGACTTCCGCTGCCAACTCATCCCACGATGTCGCCGCCGAACAGTCTCTCCTCTCCGGCTCAGGCTTCTCCATCCCTACCGCTCGACACCACCGAACGTCATCGACCACGTCGCAGGGACTAGGCCACCAGCAGTTGTCATCGTCCTACGAAGCACGAGTCCATGCTCCTCGCCCCTCACAGGCTACCCCTCTCTCACGGCAGGATAGTACCGCCTCTCGACAGAGCCTAACAAATTCGCCCGGACCGCAGCACAGCAGCCTCGATCCGTCCAATTACTTCCAACAACAGCGACTCCCGCCAACTTCCATCCCACCAAGCTCCGTCGGTGCGACACCTGGAAGTATGAGCGAGCAACTGAGTCCCGGACTCATGCCAACTACTATGCGTTATGAAGAGACTGCGTTTTACAGGAACGAGCTCGAGAATGCCAAGAAAGAGAACGATGCTCTGAAGCGAAAGATCAGAGACTTGGAGAAACAGGTCAGGCAACGAAGGGCTAGTGACACAAGTCGTCCTAGGAGCGAGAGTGTGAGCACCACGACTAGCGTCAGCGTGACTCCAGCTGGAGGAGCCAGCATAGCAGGACCACGAGAGGGAGGACTCATCCGACCAGGTGGCGAGCGGGAGCGAGGCATGACGACACAGAGTATCGCCAGTGTAGCTAGTGTTGGTGTTGGTGTGCCTGAAGAAGAGCTGAAGGTTGGTGAGAGCGCTGCGAGTGCAGGCGTTGCACAAAATACGCAATAGTTTGCGAGAGTGACTTTGAAGAATCAAGGCAGCGTCGCTTTTCTTGACAAACGGGACACTAAGAACAGCGATGGATTATGAATTGTTTTGGCGTTGGATGAGGGTTAGACTTATCACCATAGTTTGCACATGCTAGTGAATTGAAGCGTTTCTTTTCCATCTCGTCAAGCTGCATTGTCTGATTTGCCTAATTCATCTTGATGGCATGTTGAAAGTAAACTTGTCTCTCATTTGCTTCCCAGCAATTAACCTTGTTGATTTATTATCGGCTATGACTTAATGCTATGGAAGCACCGACTGTCACGCTTGTATATCTGCTGCACCCCCGGAGACAATCGAATGCATATGACACTACAAAGAAGGAGGGCCAAATAGCTTGTATCATAGCAACATCTTCGAGAGACCAAGGTGTTTGCGATTGAGTCATCGGCGAAGGAGAACTCTGGTATCAGGTATATGTGGTAGTTGCTATCCCGTCGGTTTGTATACCCCCTTACATACAGCCAACAAACAGGTCGCCAACCAGCGTGGTGATTCCATTCTACCTCCCCTCTACTCGTAACCGGGAAGCCTGCGACACGCTTTGCAAGCATAGTGAAGAGTTCCCCATTTTGGCCACTCAGACGTTAAGCTCTCCGAGTTCTCCACGGCGGTCGCCCATAAATTCGCATAGTGATCAACTATCGACATGTTGGGCAGGATGGTGCGTTTATGAACCGAATGCCAATCATCAGAGCCAACGGGCTGACGATGTAAGAAAGGGTCCTTGGCCGGAGGTCCCATGGCCCTTCTGGATACCGGCAACATCGCATTCTTGGCTTCATTGCTGTTGATGAAGTCGACGATCTCTTGCTCGGGTATGATCTGAGCTGCAGCAGGTTCGTCTTTCTTCCAGGGTCCTAAACCGACTGCCTCAGGTATGCAAACTGCGAATCTATGCAATCGCAGAAGAGGATCTTCAGCTGCAAACCTGACCACTTCTACCAGTCCATTGTCGCTTCCGGCGCAGTTGTAAAGAAGAATGTGCTTCAAAGTCTCTGAATGCGTTGCGACCATTAAGTTGAACTCATTGGTGGAGAAGACCAGATTCACGAATTTGAGGGTGGTGAGATACTGGAATTGTAGCTGGTAGAGTCCTGGAAAGGTAGTTGAGTGTCTACTGTTGGGTTCAAGTTCGGACTCTGGGTCTGTCGAGCGTAGGGACAAGACACGGAGTTCCTTGGCGACGGCGATTCTGTCGACCAGTATGGACTGTAGTTCTCTTCGTTGGAACTCCCATGATGTAGCTGAAGGAAAGGTAGCGCAGAGATCAAGCTCTTTCACGTTGCGTAACGCCATGGAGTCGAGTCTGACGCTTAGTGAACGGAAGGCCTCGATCAAAGCTCTATCGTATGATGGAGGATCACCGAAGATGCCCATACCCTCCCAAGGCCTAATGGCTTCTTCACTGCCTTGCTCTGGATCTTGATCTTCATCGTCAAGCATCACACTCTTACAAAGCATACGTAGAGACTCAACCTTTGACCCGTATCGGAGCATGGCTGGGACAAGGAAATTGTCGAAGCCTTGAAGAAGATCAAGCTTTGAGAAACTGTACTCTGGTATGGTTCGCAATGCCGCGTCCTCATGCCAAAGGGCGCCCCGTGATTGAGAGGGATGCAACATGATAGTGGTAATGGTTCTGAGATTGACCATCGCATCTAGACCATCCAAGAACAGTGGTCGAAAATTATGAATGGCATCGCTGGAGAGAAATGCTTCGAGTTGATCCAGGCCGATGCTATTGGGGTAGTCTTCTGTATGACATAGTGAATGCCATCGTAATATCCGAACGTGTGGTGCCAGATGAGGCGAAGAAGATATTCCTAGAAACTGAAGACGGTGTTTCTCAAGGAAGGAGAGCCTGATCACGCTGAAAAGGCGGGGGAGAATTATGGCCTCGAGAGAGGGCCAGACAAGACGGACATTTCCAAAGGCTGACCGGTCGCTTTCAAGATGGCCTAGGATAGTATTCAGAAGCTCTTGGGGGAGATCGTCTAGTGTTGGCATTTTCAGAAGGTGAAGTTGTGTTGGGGAAAGTGCATGTAAGCGCGGAATGAAGTCGGTCTGGAAATTGAGGTCATCACGTGTGGAGATTAGGCTACCACTGGTCTTGTACGACTACCAACTAAAATTGAAGTCTTTACTACAACCACTGAAACTGTTCTCATAGGTGAAGATCACTCATATAGTTCTATAGGCTCACTGTTTATTCCTTGGAGTCTTGGCCGACCAAAGACCAGTAGATACCTTGCCGTGGATGTCAGAAGAATTGGCCGCCATGAGCATAGGGGACGAAATAGTTTGGTCACTTTATGTTTGTTTAGACAATCTCTTACAAGGCGTTGGCCAGATAGCCTGGATTTTCATGATATGAGCAAAGGAAACCAAAGGCAAGAACGAGGTTTGTGGAATCATGGCATATTCACCCCGAGAAAGCAAAGGATTCTGTGATTGAGTATTATAGTATCTAGTGCTAGTCAAACAGACACCTATCAGCACTCAAATTCTTGTTGTAATAACCTGACGTAGTCGTCCAACTCCCAAAGAACTCCCAAAGATATTCCATTCCAATCGAGCAGATTCGTATTCGGGCGTAGACTTGCGTAGGTAGTTTGTGATACTCAGTGTATGCAAGCAGACTCATTCTGCCTTGTCAGATCCCTCCAAATAATTAGCGACAAGCTGATAGCAAGTAGATAAAGACTCCAGATTGCCAGACCGGTTTGTCTTAGGCAGAAGCAAGTAGTTGAAGCTTCTGTACGTCCTCCTCGGTGATGATATCCATTTTGTCGTCGAGAATTTTGACAGATGGAGCAGCAAGCGGCTGCTGCTTTTGTGATTCTTGGTTGGTGTTGACGTCAGGCACGTTGTTGACAAGTTGGTCAGGCTTGTCGTCGAAAGTTTGGACAGGCGAAGTAGTAGATGGCTGGTATTGTTGAGACTCATCGTTAGGCTCGATGTGAGGCTCGTTGATAGTCTGGACAGACTTGTCCTCGAGAAGCTGGATAGGTGACTCGAGACTCTGTTTGTCCCAGTTGACGACAAGTCCTGCTTCCTTAAGTACATCGGCAACCTCCTGGTTGATCCCGAATGTGTTGGGAGTTTTCTTTGCCATATCAACAATCCTGGCGTATGTTGCCTGTTCCTCAAGCGACGGCAAGATTTTGTACGCCGCCTTTAGAGCAACTTGCATTACGCGATTGGTAGCAACCTTTCGACGAACAATAGCAATCATCTTGGTAATCTGTGCATCGCGCCGTGAAATCTGTGCCTTGGTAGAGCAAAGGCGCTGATTGTTTGCGTCATTCTTTGCCTTGAGCGCTTCGTTCTCCTGTCGCATCTTGATCAGATCCGACCTATAAAGGTCGCAGTCCGTCTTCCAAGAGTCGAGCTCAACGCTGAGGTTCAGAATTTCCTGATCTTTCTTCTGGATGATGCGCTCGTAGCACTCGATCACTTCGCGCAGACCTTTGTTGTCCTTGGCGAAGAACTCATTCTTAAGGTTGAGGTCCTTGATCTTGGTATCTTGGGTGGCGCAGAGTTGTCGGAGGTTGTTGCGTTCGGAGTGCATGGCGCTGACCTGCTCGCCGATGTCGAGCTGTTGCGACATCTTGGGCAGATGCTTTTGAGAAGGCGAACGGTCGGAGGCAAAGCGATGAGAGAAAGTGAGTATTGAGGAAGACTCTGTGTTTAGGTATGAGGTGATGGTGAAAAGTGATGGGGAGGGCTGACCCAAGTGTACACTCTAGGCTTCCTCAAAAGTAGATGTAGGAGAAGGCGAACGGTCGGAAAGCATGCGATGAGATAAGTGAGTATTGAGGAAGACTCTGTGTTTAGGTATGAGGTGATGGTGAAAAGTGATGGGGAGTGCTAACCTGAGTGCACCCTCTAGGCCTCCTCAAAAGTAGATGCCTAGGAGAAATCCATTTATGAGAAGAGCTCCCCTCATTCAAGTCTGAGCCAGAGTGATGGAGGAGTACCAAACTTCTGCCTTGTCATCTGCCATGCCCCACTCCCTTGGAACTATTCACAACCTTTTGTCATTTCCTGTCAGTGACAGCCACTTGAGCACGGCCGACCATCTTTATGGATCAACCAACCCCTACTTGTGCATTATTCTGAACATGCATAAAGAAGACGAAAGGGTCATCACTTTGACTCATCCTGGCTCTTTGTACCCAATGAGCAAAATGTAAGACTGCTTCGCACTCCCAAAGCCAATACTAACAAAGAACTGGTAGCCAATTAGCAACCCATAACAGATGTTATTCACTGTCATCTCGGGCCTACAAATCGCCGTATCTTTAGGGCCTTATCTAAGTACACATCCAACATCCACCTGTATCAGACACTATGCATCAGCAATCCCCTATCAAGTCTGCCCTTTACGATTCATCCAAGACCGCATGCTTCTTAAGATGCCAAGTAAACACGGGCTTTCTTGGTCAGAGGCCTTCTCCTCAAATTACTGGAAACTATGGTTTAAGAAATTGAGGAACATATTATAAGAATCGGCCACCCGTATTCTATGGCAGCAGTCCCTACCAACTTACACGTACTATATACAACAAGGACAGCATCAACCCAACGACAAATAGCCAGAAACAATTCGAACCACTGCTTCGCAATGCTTCCAGAAACTAGCTGAAGTTCGTTCTATGTAAGTTTCTCTATACCAAGATGAACATCTTCTGCTTCGGAGCTTGACTAACACTATCAGAAGCTGTATTCATTCAGGAGTCTTTGGAACTTGAAGGGTCTTTGTAAGGAGGCCAACATAATACAAGATGGTTCTGTTCGACGCTACCCCTGGTGGTTCCAATCACCGATGAACAGACCAGGGCGGAAGACTCGCACTCAGTTGAACCATCGCCCTTGGTCGTATCGCCCATGTACTGGAAATTATATCTATATAAACTAGCTCTTTCATGATGGCTAGATATTTACCTATCTTCCCGTCGAGTCGCCTACACGATATCATATTATACGGCAACGGCGCTTCTTATCTTCTATATATACCCGAATGGTAACACGGAACGTTGGTTGTGTTTCTACTTGTCACAACCGTCAGAGCTGCTTGTTCAACGAGTCGTTTCAAACGACGAGGTATTGTCGTGGCTAGACCTTCTAAGCCTTTGACTAGAATCATTTGCTCTCCATAAAAGACAACCATGCAAAGCTCTTGCTGCCCCGAAGACCGCTTCCTAGAGCCTCCTACGCAATACACTCGCTGCCGAAAGTCTAAGCGAGGCTGTTATATACACTTTGCTTTCTTGTGTTCAATATTGGACTAGCTCTTCCCGGATCGTTCGTTTTTACCGACGAACAGGACAGACTTCTCCGCCAAGCATTCAACGAGGTCAAGTGCCGCCGGCCACTATCTTGCTGAAGGAGACAGTTCATGAGGATTGCGCACTCCCTGAAGTCATCCTTTCCCTTGTAAGCAGTGCATCGGTCGCCTGTTGGAGTATGGTCGACCCATTGATTGTGTTCCTAGCTCGCACGGAGCTTGCTCGTGCTGTTCGAAGGTCGAATTGAAGTGTTCCTAGTTAGACAATCTTTTTGCAACCTCGCAGGGTCTGACTATATACTATATTTCATGGAACACGCATACCAACCACCTGCAACAGTATAGTATATCGAGAGAAAGGTCCTTCCTGAAATCTGAGATCTATTTGTCTCTCCACAACTTCAGAATCATCCATCATCTCACGACCAAAACCATCCATCATGGATTTGACAAACGATATCCTCCTCGCCCGACTAGTATTCAGGACAGGGCTTGGACCAAACGACAGGCCGTTCACCTCTCGAATTGTGCGTCTCGACGACGCAAAGTCGGAGGCTCAGGAGGTCTTCTTCGCCCATAGCGACTCTTGGGAAGCTATGGGCATGAAGGTCCTCCGAGTCCGCCGCTCGACGTCGACAGTTTTCGACAATGCTGAGAAACTTGTTCAGCATGCCACGGTCGTCGAACGCGCCCTGAAGTCAGAGCAGTCCTAATGCTGTTATATATTGCATAGAATCATCGTACGAAGAAGCTCCAACATCTTCATTGGGTGTGTTATTGACCTAATGAGGTAAAAAGTATCCATTATACATCATATTTCTCGGAACCCAAGTGTCAACCAGCTGCGAAAACATAGTATATCAAGGAGGATTATCTTCGCTGAGTCTGACAACTTTATATTTCCCCCTTCACAGCACAGAGAAACCTTCTTAGCTATCTGTTTCCCCCGGCGCCCATCTCTCATCTTGAACCAGGCAACCTCAACGCTATGCGCCATGGACCTCGACTGCTATATTCTTTTCGCGCGTTTGGTCCTCGCGCCTGAGGCGAGCCACGAGGCTGACGGTATCCATTCAACAGTTGTACGACTCCATGATGCTAAGATTAAACTTAACAAAATCTTCGACCCAGATTACGACTCATGGGATGAATACGGTGTCAAGATGTTGAGCGTTCGTCGCTCAACAGCTATTGTTTTTGATAAGGCCGCAAAGCTTCCACATTCCGTGCTCATGCAGCGCATGCTCTTGGATGAGCTAGCTCTATTTTTGTTATATATTGCATTGTCTTGGCGAATGGAGAAGTACGATCAGCTTCAGTGTGCTTTCAACCCAACGAGGTAAACATGTTTATATTCACAATACATAACACTTTTTAGCGCAATTGTGTGAGTTCACAGACAATATAGATGAATGTCGGCAAATCATTCAGGAGCCTGCCTATTATTGGCAGCCGGCTGGCACTGTCAAGCTCAATGGAATCCGAGTGGCCGCCAGCTGCATACGTATAGTATACCAAGAGGAGCATTTCTTTTTTGTTTTTGCTGCGATTCTAAATTTCTCTTTCAACAACACCTTTTCTCATGCTTCGTTAAGATGGACCTAGAACGGGACATCATCCTGGCGCGCCTAGCTTTCGCACCTGATGCGACGCACGAGACCGACGATATTCGTCAAGTAATTGTACGACTGCAAGATGTTAAGATCCATTTCGGCAAAGCATTCGACCCTAGCAGTGACTCTTGGACTGCACACGGCGTTAGGATGCTGAGCGTTCGTCGATCAACGACCATTGTCTTTAACAACGCGGCAAAGCTTGTCCAACACGCTGAGCTCGTGAAGCGTTCGCTCCTCGACGAGCTAGCTCTATCTCCCAAATTACTTGAAGCCAACGTAAGATGAAACCCCTGGTTGTCTCAGTAATACTTTACTTACCCAAGACAGATTCTTTACGGAGACATTAATAGGAACAATCAGAGTCTGGATATTTCCCAGTTTGGGGCCATGACGTTTACTATACAACAAGACATGCCGTCGTCGTTTGTTAAGACAGGTAAGCCAGGAATACCACTTTCTAGGAGTATCTTCCTAACTTATTCACAGCTCCAAGCCCTGGACTTACTGAGGAATTCTTGCGAACCTTTTACGGGGAAAATGCATTCGCCTGTTTCCGTTCCCGATTTTCACGATGGGAGGTTGTGGAGTAAGTCATCGGTCTAAGTCTCAATGAATAGAAACTGACTTCGTCTGCACAGAGTTTGTCACCCCTTGAATACTTCCATGAGAAACTACCCCTGGATCTTCCGTGACCCTCGGACTTCTTCATCCGCCGACATCTCGCAAGGCTGGCTTTGCCTTTATGGGCAGCATCCGAGTGAGATGCTAGTTCGACGCGTCGCGTCGAGCGACGAGGGTGCCCACATCTGTGGTAAGTTTCGGTCTGGACGGGAGATGTTGCAACAACAAGACTGACATATTTTGTGATGACAGGGCCCCTGGTCAGCGCAAACGTCACGGGCGATATGCTTTCCAATCCGGAGCACCGTGTGGTGCTCAAGTTCGTCGTTTGGAGTTAGGTAGTTTTCATTATCACAACCGAAGAATGCCATAAACTACCTACTTACCTACCTGCTACCTCTACCCCTGAATGTTGCTGCCACTTTACTCTCTCTCTCTCTTATCCTACCATTTTTATATTATTCTACTGTTGAACATACAGTCGGACTTTTGACGTTTTTCACAAACACCAACTTACCGTTTCAAAGCCCGGAACAAAAGCGTATAAAGATCACCAGATACATACTGGCTGTTCCCCGAACACCAAATCAGCCTAACCTCTGTCGCCGGGGAATAGTCCTTATCCGCTCATTGATCACCATTTGCCACTGCCTATATACTATAAGCGAAGACCAATTATACTGCTGGTTATTAAAGTTACCTTAGTTTCTTACTATTCTACAATATTTTATTATATATACTATATACACTCGAGCCGCCGTACTCCAGTTCTAAGCCCGAAAAAGCTACACAGTCACAGGAGATCTTCTCATCACACCAGAACACAGAATGTCTCTCAAGTTTGTTGTCTGGATTTAGTCCTTTTCTTCTTCTTATTATTATACAAAATGATAACGCCGTGTTCTTCTAAGCCCGGAAACGAGAACGGATAAATGTCACTTGGGACATGTTGACGGACCCAGAGCACAGGGTTACTCTGAAGTTTGTTTTTGGCCCCAGTTTCTTCTTTATATCAGGAATTGAACACATTATCTGCCTCTGGCTTTTCCCATCATCTCAATTTCTTACCACTCTTATATTGTTTTATTACTCAACCCACTGTCGCGCTTCTTACTTCTGGTTATTAAAGCCGACTTACCATACAACGCGCGGATTCTCAGAATATCCAACGAATATACGCTTTATCATCTGGAAGCAGTCAGTCGCCAACTGCTATCCATACTATAAACTGCCTCCCTGTCACCTCGTGAGATATGCTTACCAACACGGAACACCGTATGGTGTTGAAGTTCATCCCCTCGGTGCAGCTCAAAATCTCTCGTCTCCATTGACTTTACTATACTACGATATAGCAATATCTTTTTAACCCTGTCGTGGGTCGTTGCTTCCGATTTACGCTCTTTGTTACTATATCCAGTATCCTCTCGCCGTCCCAGAGGACAAAACGAACAATGTCAGGCCGCCATGAACAAAAGCATTTCAATTGACTACTATGTAAGGCTGAAGAGTTTCGAACAGCTCAACTTACGTTCTCCCCTGCGTCAGGGCGGTCGGCGAATGGTCCGAAGCAAAGACATCACCTTAGCAGAGTTCGAAAAAGTCCGATCAACCATGACTAGAACGGGGGACTCAACTGCGATGGCTATCAAAGAAGTCTGACTTTGTTCCCAAGTACAACCTAAGCAAGTTTAATATCGTGGCTGAAATGAGAGCCTTAGATCTCATCATGCTTGGAATGGACGCCTACCAAGAGCCAGCTATATGAATATCAACAAGACTATATTATCCCGCTTTCCATATCGATCTGGATACTACGAATAACTCCTCTTATGTCAAGTATATAGTCCCATGACTTCAACAAGTCCATCACCCCAACTATTGAATTTGTCATGGCGTCTACTTCATCCGACGCAGCCTAATCGTCAGGCTGATCCAGCAGCATCCCAAGTGGTACCTCCATCTACGCAACTACGACTTAAGTCTTGGTCCACCCCCCTGCATAGTATTATGCGGTAGAGGAGTCCGGCGAGTCGCTCACAGTTACATTGTGATCACGACATCTCTCTCAGAATTAATCGATGCATATTGCAAAAGCAGTGATAAACTCCACAATATTTATATTCAGACAATATATACTATATATCCTGGAACACCTCGAAGTAGCCCTCAGCCAAGGACATATGTAAAGCCATCGGCTGGGCCTTCAAGCCCGAACGAAGGACACACAGGCGGGTGTTCCCTTGCCAGGACCATGTCGAAACCTTTGCTACCAAGGCCAAACTGCGATGCCATCATTATAGCAACGCGGGATTCTACAACAAGCGAGATATATAACGCCAGATTTCAAGCTTGATACCGTTTTCAGAAGAAAACTTGTTGTTCAGACTTACTAGAACCAAGCAACAGATGGCCAGTATGTATAACGGAAATGGCCTTCTTCCACGTCCCTGTCGACACGGGACCCCGAATGCGGGATTGGGGATAGATAAAGTCACCCGAAACGTCATCAGCCTGTTATGATTTCTCCTTCAACAACTTCAAGGATATCACTCTATCAGCTTTGGCTTCTTTCAATCAAGCCATTCCTACATCTCTTTTGGGGAATATTTACAAGATACTCTTGAATGTCCTGAAGCTTCTTGGGATATCTGATCGCTTAATGAGTGTGCAAAACCATACATATGTAATGGACCTTACGAACAACCTTCTCTTGCATGATCTCCTATGAAGATGTCCCGACAGAGAAGTCAATGCTCATTGGTGGTCATGTGTCGTCGGCAATCGAAGATTGATAAGCGAATGGGCACTGTTTGCACTGTGCCAAGGAGCTACACTACACAGCCTCATTAACCAACGACATTTAAAACCACAACTCTATTCTCTTTACGTTTATATTAATCTTATCTCAATATCTTTCACATGCCCTCAATAAGAAAAGAAGAGAAACGAGCCATTTTTCTAACAAATTACTCACCGTTAAAGAGGGGATGATGGGGACCCATATGATCGCCATTACGCGGCCCGCAACGCAGATTTTGAGGCACTTACACGACAAAATCATCAGCACCACGACAAAAGAAATGAGAGATTCGTAACAGAATAACCGATTATTATATAGAAACGACAAATTAGCAGTAAGCTTATAGATAATTTAAAATTAAACTTGTCCCCTCTTTCTGATTCATTGTCCCGGTGGCGTAAGAGGCAGACGTCGTCTTTGGCGAGGCCACGCAATGCTGCGTCGCAAGCAGTCGACTACTCCTCACCATCAAAAACTTGACCAATACCTCTTCAATTTAGACTCACAGTCAGTCACGGAATGTTCCATCATCTCACTACTTTGATCTCTTTATGCATTGTCGTGAAACTTAAAGGACAGGATATAAAATGACGATGCCCCCACCACTTCCTCCTGTGCTATCTACAACGCACGACCACGAACCTGACACTCCCTCAACTTCTCTTCTCAACATCATAAAACCACCCGTTCCAAGTCGACGAATAAGAACGTCTCAAACACCCAACAATGCAGAAGTTTTGGTACCGCCTCTTATCGCAGGCACCCTCGTCGCTGCTTTCGCAACTGCTCTCGCCGATGGATTAAACAACGAACTTCTCACACATTATTACCTCCCCGAACAAAAGTTCCGAGTCAACATCGATAGAGTGTTGGACAGATTATTATCCGAGTTTACGTCAATGTTATGGGATGAGCTTTGGACTTTTTACTGTGATTCCAACCCAAATTCGACGGAGCAGATTAAGAAGTTGTTTGATGGTCCGGTTTGTCAACTTATACTCATCCTTAATGGACCTGAGGCGCCGAGGTGTCTACTCGATAAACTTGGTCCGGGGATCTCGAGACGGCCCTCGACGTGGTCCGAGTTGGCGCAGGGGATTGATCTTCCTGTTGCGCTACAGTTACTTTGCAATTATTGGGATAGGGAGTATCCTGCTCGGTCACCTAGGGGTTCACCGAACGAAATTGCAGCATCACTTCACAAGTATATCACGACAGGGAACTCGGCCAAGCGACTCATCTTGAGGATTCGGGAGACACTAATCTCACCTCACCATGTCCAGATGCATGTCATGGAGTCGGCCATGTGGCATATTCTTACCAAGCCCCTTTATCGACCACCCGGAGATGGCTTCCACGTTGTACAGTTCAAATTCGAATGTCAACTGCCTGGTATACTTCAGGATATAGACGACCCTCAGCTCGTCAAAATTGGTAGTCGGACAGTTATCACTGGAACCGCCAACGACTGTGTCTACACTACTATATCCGAATACACAACCAAGCAGTGGCCCAAGTGCGGCGAACTCCTCCTAGGATGTATCGAAGACGCCGTGAAAGAAGGGTTGACATCAAGCCGCGAAGGTCATTCATTCTCTGGAATGTCCATCTGGGACGGAACCGATAACCCTTTCTTGTTTCCTGGTCTGCGTCTGTTGCACATCGAAGTTGAAGATGGCTGTATTCGACTCACGGTATCAGCATGGACACATACCATGATTGAGATACTCCAGCAGATGGCATGGACATGCTCCGCCCTTAGCGCCTCACCACTTCCTGGTTCATTATCTGAGTCTTCTGTTGAAGTAGCAGACTGGCAATACATGGAGGATTCGATTTTTGTCGAGTGCAGTCTTTCGCATCGGCCTGTGCCGGAGGGAGATGGGCCTACATGGTTGAAGCAACTGGGAGGGGTCGCTATTGCGAATGGGTTTCCCATAAGTCATATTCGGGAAGATACCCAGATGTCATGACAAGGATTGAGAGGGATTGAGATAAAGTTATTACGTGACGAGGAAACGTTTACTGTATTATCAGATGATACCCGTAGTTTAACATCACATTTTCACAAGCACTGCATGTTGAGGTGAAAACATTTTTGTATTTGTCCCATAGTGTGTATGGTTCTACCATCCCAGTGCCTTCAACTCAGGTTGTTGGCGGAAAAATAAGAATTTTTCCATTCGGTCGATGTTCCTGCAAGAATGTACCATTTCGAAAAGGAATGGCGAAGTGTGTTCGATCATGATGCAGCAAGAAGCTGTGCATCAATTGTACATGGTGGTCCAAACTCAATTTCTTAACATTCATCCTTTTGTCGACGATATATCCGTTGCTGTTGCGACGTGTATGATGAACTTTGAACCTCCACCACAAAAGTCCCAACTTTGAGATGCCCGTCCGTCACGACCTCCAGCAATTCCTCCAATTGACCATGCCCCAGTGTCGCAAGCCTGAAATCATGATTAATTGACTTCTTCACTATGATAGCCTGTGGCAGTCCATACTTTGTATTGCAAGCATCTGGCCGCCCTGTTACTACAGGGTATCCTCCAAGCTTTGGCCATCCATTGGCACTTATACGATCGTTGGCGAGCTTATCTGTCACGTGGCCATCGGGTGGTGTTTAAACTTTGAATGTGGAAATGTCCTTGGTCTTCACTTGTAGCGATACGGTTGGAACGGGGGCGAGAAGCTTCACGTGTGGCTCGGTGTATTCATTACGGTTGAAGTCTGTCGCGGGCGCACGAGACGAGGTCTGGCGGATTGGCGAAGCTAGGGTCTAGGCTATGCTAATTGGATGCGATTGAAGGCGAAGGTGAATTGGTTTCAATTGAATCGGCGTCACAAGGAGAGCGAGAGGATGGAGGTTTGAGATAACTAGACGGTATTGTCAGTTTCGCATCCAAACCCCGATACCTACTTTATTTGTGGCTAGTCCGATTGTGATCCTTGATTGATGTCGGCATATTGGCGATAAGATAAGATTAATAGGCGGCAATTGTTTCTTGGATACCGTGTGCTGTATGTAGCTGGATGAATTATTCCTGGAAGTTGTGGAAATGATCTGACGATTGCAAATCGGTGTCGAGGCTGATCTGAGTTTAACTGATTGACTGATTGCTTATCGTGGACTGTCCAGAGTCATTGGCATTGTCATGGGGGTTGCGTATCACGGGACGCCGCCTGTTCCTGAATGAGGTCATTCTGCGTCGAGCTTGTGTTATCGCTTCGTATCGCGTTTCACTGAGTGAGTCTCGGATTCTTTGGAAAGGAAAAGAGAATAGCAATGGCGAAAGGTAAAGGTGAGTCAAAGAGATGAGATGGATGTTCTCGTGATCAATCGTTCAGTTTCTACTCTTGAGTCAAGTCGTCGCTCGGCGTTCGCCTGTATCTTTGTCTCTGGCGGTCGAGGTCGTTAAAAGGTGGCATGCTCTCTCGAATGAGCTGACTTTTAGCAGTGCGTGCTGTGCTGTGCTGGTGCTCTAGCCAAAACAAAACGCCCAGGGAGAGGGAGCCAGGGATCAACGGGATCCATTCAAAACGTCTCCACTTGATGTCGCCTGTTGCCGACCCCACTATCGAATGTTCAAGTTGTAAGACATGGAGAAGAAGTTGATGAGAAAGTGAAGTTATAGCAAACAACACATTGATAGAAATGATGAAAGAAAGACAAGAAGTAACTCTTGATGATGAAGACTCATCAAGTTCATGGTGTATGGACCATTATCCTAGAAGTGGAGGAGGGTGCTCGAGATGCAGAGCTGCCCTCTTTATGTGGGAGTAGCACACCTTGTTCCGACAGCGTCATGGTCCAGAGAGACTCAGGTACAAGTTACAAAGTCACAAGCAACATGGCACGCGGCCTCTGCCCATGGGGAGATGAACCTATCTCCACGCCATCACGGCAGTTTTAGCTCTCACCCTGGTCCAAACAGCATGACGCTGGTACGATACCAGCATAAGGATAAACAAACCATCTCTAGCTAGCTCTAGACGATCTCTGGCTCTGCAAACAAAAAACATGGCTGATTGACATCCTTCTGATTACCCAAAGACGTCTCGCCGACCTCTTGATTGATGGACGAGACTGGGCGGCATACTAGCAGCATCATGACTAGCCAATCGACCTAGCACTTCCCCTCAATTTACTGCCACAAGGTTTCACGCGGGCGGGGAAGAACGAAGTTTATGGTTGATTGCAAAGTCCCTTTTTAGTTGCAACCCTAGCGAAGATGTACCTGTCTCGATTGATACCAAGAGTCAGGTGAGTTGCGCCAACAAGCGCCAAAAGCACGCATCCGCGAGCCGAAGCCTCCGGGGGACACGGACATGGGCTAGGGAAAGATAGAGGAGGGATGAATGAGGGGCAGGATAGAAACTGGCGATCCATCGTCATAGGTCATGGTTGAATCAACAACGTGCCAATCTGTTGGTTTGGTTTCGTCTCTTTCGATCGGCAACACCCAGTTACAGTAACTTGCTACCCCTCTTCAGATCCATCTCAGCATGATTCCAACTGCCCTAAACCTCAATGCTTAACTGATGATTCTATCGCGGGCTTCCGCGACCGTCAATTGCTCCCCATTGAATCACCTCACTCGATTGCCGGGGCCCATTCAACGCGCCACAAATCCACAACGAACCCGATCGCGAGTGGATCAATGGACAAGCTTTCCCCGGATTCTGCTCTCGAGAGCTAGCTCTATCTGGTAGTAAAGCGGGTACCAGACCGGTACGTAGAGCGGGTTCCCACCAAAGACCTGCAGCTGTGTCGCGCCAGCGCTAGACCCGTTGCGGCTCCAGGTGTGGTCTGCTGAGCTTGGAGCCAGGGGCGTCACGCCTTCCGTCAGGCCAAAGTCACGCGATTATCCAACGACGACATGAATTGAACTGAGTGGTGCAATAATCCACATTCACTGTCAATGTACTTGATTATAGTAACAATCCTAATGCGTGAGGTGCTTGTAGCATTGAAACAAAAGGAGAAATCGGAGCGAGGCGCAGGCACAGTCACAGTACAGTACAGCTTGCAGACACAGACACGCAATTAGTTCCTTAGCTGTACCCCCCTAGGTCGTGCCCTTCCCTTCCCTTCCGGGTGTAGGCATGAGCAGTTACCCCGCCCAGTCTGACGACAGCTCATTGCAGTTAAGGTAAGGGCATGTAAGGTGAAGCCTTAGGATAGACGGGAACGGGGATCAGATGCGGTAGCGGTACCTTCCTCAGGTACTGCCTTGCACTGCCTGTAAACGACTTCCCGGTGGAGGTGGACGACGCCGAGAGGAAGATGCGCATGCCCGTGCCTGTGACTGTGAATGCAATAAGTAACAACCCCTTCCCCTCCATCTGGTCCTTCCTTCTCTCCTTTCCTCTCATCATCACACCTTCAATCCACAAACAGCAAACCAACACTTACAATCTTCTGCTTCGCAAAAGGTTCGTGGTCCTTGTAACTTACCTTCCCTTATCAACATCACTAACATTCATTCCTCAGCAGAATCAGCTACAACAACCAGATCTCCTCGATCAACTCACAACAAACCTCCAACATCATGTCGGAACCACTCTCCAAGGTCGATTCAGCCGTCCAAGGTCTTTCAAGCTCTCCTCCCGCCAAGGATGCTAAGACGCGGCGACAAAGTTCAGCAGCCGCACCTGGCGTCTGGAACGTCAATGACCTAGGTAAGTTATGACATATTCATCCCTCATGGCTCCTTCCGATATCGGATATGTTGTCGTGAAGGCTTCATAAGACATTTCACTGACATGTTACTATAGAGGCTGAGGGCAAGGAGCTCGAGCTTGCTCCCGAGACTCAAAAGACAGGATGGTAAGTCACTAGTCCTTCACGTCGTCGACCCCGCACTTCGACATCATCCATCATGACAGCCACTGACATCCCCAATAGGAAGATCAACACCAGCCCAAACACGGTAGAAGACGCTGCTATCCTCAAGCTTCCTCTCTCAGAACCACCAGTCAAGAGAATCGATCTCCACTTCCCATTAGGAAAGGAGGTGACAGCACGAAACCTCAAGGGTGTAACAATCAAGGATGCTCTTGATGCCATTCACAAGGCGTACAAGAAGCGGGTATGTTTTGGATCATCTCACAATTGGATCTCCATGCTAACAATCTCAGGCCGATGATGAGCTCGACAAGCCCTACCTCGCTGGATTCGAGTGGGACAAGGAGGAGTCATGGACCCGACTTGTTGTTCATCTCCAGGCCCAGCCCACAGCCACAACATTGGACGGACCTTCGGGTGGCGGTAAGAAGAAGAAGAACAAGAAGAACGCCGAGGAATAAGTTCTCTCCGCCACCCTGGTATCTGTTCCAATAGTTCCTATAATTCATGTTCGTTTCGCTGGTTTCGTTGCGACTCGGCGCTCGGGATATTGCGTCTAGATATTCTCGGTCCGGTCATATTTTGTGCGACTGCTGGAAGCGTCGCCTGGTGTACTCCTCAACTCTAGTTCTTTGTTATCGCTGGTCGATTCGGTCGGCGCCCTGAGATTCCATGATGTCATGGTTCTTTACATAATATACATTTCCGAACAATCACTCATGAATGCATGTGAAGAGTGGCTTTCAAAGTGAAGTGAAGCCAATTCGTTTAGACCAAAGCCAAAGAGACAATAATCTAGTTGTTCTATGTAGTCACCTAAGCTATCTTATTCTGTCACCTAGCAGCTATGGTGACTTCAGACCCACCATGAGCTTACCCCGCGATAATGATGTTAGCTTCGGGTGAATTGTACCTGGACCCTTGAACTAATTCAAGGTTGCACTCATTCTAGATTGATAATCAGAATATGACTTCTCATCAATTTCTCATCCCGATCATATGCGATAAAATGGCCTGTCAAGGCTTCTCTCGTCTTTGTTGAGGTAACATGCTTCACCGTGCAAGATCAGCGGAATCAAAGCGCGATGATCTCCGGCTAACGTCGGGCCGTGCCCAGACTCAAGATGCGGAATTACACAGCAACGGCTTACACGGCGTCATCCGTCTGGGAGTTCTCAAAGCCGTGGAAACACAGTTATAAGCAATCCTTATTCCCACTCTTGTCGATCTGTTATATCACTCATTCGAGCACCGGACTTTACTGTGAATATGCCCATTACTACATTTGATCTCAAGGAGAAATACCGATATCAGAATGGCTTCAACTGCTATTTAGAGTGAGTTTCACATGCTTTCATTCTTTTTCATCAACTGACAATATTCAGGTCGGAAGCTGTCGAGGGCGCTTTGCCTATCGGTCATAACTCCCCTCAGAAGCCTCCATATGGTCTCTACGCTGAGAAGCTCTCTGGAACAGCTTTCACTGCTCCTCGTCACGAGAATAAACAGACATGGCTCTACCGAGTCCTTCCCTCTTGCGCGCATCCTCCTTACCAAGCAGACACCAACGCCGTATCTGAGGATAACAAAACTCTTGACGGCGCAGAGGATGGAAAACTACACTACATCCCTAACCAACTCCGCTGGGATCCCTTTGACCATAATGAGGCCAAGGATCAGGACTTTGTCACTGGTTTGAGACTTGTTGCGGGTGCGGGTGATCCTACACTTAAGGAGGGACTGGGTATGTATATTTATGCCGCGGGAAAGAGCATGGATGAGAAATCAGCGTTTTACTCGGCTGATGGTGATCTTCTTATCGTTGCCCAGGAGGGTGCGCTTGATATTCGCACAGAGTTCGGATGGCTACTTGTGAGACCCATGGAAATTGCTGTCATTCCCAGAGGCGTCAAGTATCAAGTCCATCTGCCATCCGGTCCAGCTCGCGGTTACGCTTTGGAGCTGTATCAAGGACACTTTAACCTCCCTGAGCTTGGCCCAATTGGATCTAACGGTCTAGCCAACGCTCGAGACTTCCAGTCCCCTGTTGCGTGCTTCAGCGAGGACTTTGGCGCTACGGCCTCAGAGGGATCAGGCAAGTATACCGTGTCTGTCAAGTTCAACAACAACCTCTTCAAGACCGTCCAAGCGCACACTCCCTTCGACGTCGTGGCTTGGCACGGAAACTACTATCCTTACAAGTACGACCTCGGTCGGTTCAACACCATCGGCAGCATCTCCTTCGACCACCCCGATCCTTCCATCTTCACCGTTCTCTCCGCTCCGACAAACACCCCCGGTACCGCCGTTGCTGACTTCGTAATCTTCCCACCTCGCTGGCTCGTCGGTGAAGACACCTTCCGTCCCCCATGGTACCACCGCAACACGATGAGCGAGTTCATGGGTCTTATCCAAGGTGGTTACGACGCGAAGAAAGGCGGCGCAGGTGGTTTCGTACCTGGAGGCGCGAGTCTGCATAATGTTATGAGTGGACACGGTCCTGATGCGGAGAGCTATGAGGGTGCGAGAAATGCAGAGCTTAAGCCCGTCAAGGTTGGAGCGGGTAGCTGTGCGTTCATGTTTGAGAGTTGTTTGATGGTTGGAGTTACACAGTGGGGATTGAGAACGTGTCAGAAAGTGCAGGAGGGATATAATGAGGAGAGTTGGTGTGGTGTTAAGAACCACTGGAAGATGCCTGAGGGACTGAAGGTCAAGTCTCATATGCTGTAAGGAGATATAAAATTGGTGGCGAGGACTAGCAGATTCAGCAAAGCAATAATATTTATTCATATTTATTGTCCACCAGTTCTCAGAACAACATTCGAGGGCATCTCTCTGTCCTTGAACTCCTCATCCATCTCATAAACCGTCTCACTATCGGCCTTGAAGCCCATCTGCAAATACACCAAGCGTCCCATACTTGATCCCTCAGTAACACACTCCAAATCACCCCTTCTCACGGCCTCGTCCAATCCCCACTGGACCAATTTCCTCGCAAGACCCCTTCTCTGAAACTTGGGATCAACAGCACAAAGATCCATCGCAAATACAGCTGGCTTCTCAGCGGAAGCCTTCTCCTTGATGATCTCACGCCGACGGCTGAAGAGTGATTTATCCGCCTGCACGAGGAACTTCTGCTCAGTCTTGTTCCCAGGATACAAATCCTCTAGGAAAGACCCCTTTGTGAGATCACCTGGTGCGTCACCCCAGCCTTCTACGACGGAAGCTTGATGCCAGGTTGCCATACCGGCGATGGTGTTGTTGACAGTAGCTTTGATGAAGACCGTATTGGGTTTTCCATCTCGGTTTTGAGTAATCGACTTGAACTGGCCTGCTAGACGTTGAGCACCAGCCTTTGCGCCTTCAGGTGTATCCCAGCCTGGGTTGAAGGCGATCCAGATTGCATCGTTGGTTTGACGACCGAAGGCGTTGGCCACCGCCTCGAAGACGCCTTCGAAGTCATCAGGATTAGTGATCGGTTCGATGCGAATATCTTCGGTAGACATTTTGTAATGAGATTTCAGATCTGAGATACTTCGGAATAATAAGATGGAATGAGATTGAAGCCAGTATTTATACTTCTGGTGGATAAATATGAGAAAGTGTTCATTGCGATTGAGGCATTAGTTCTCGTGAGTGCATGATAGTGGACCAGGATTCCACTTCTCTATTATAGCCCCGTGGGGGTGTGGGTTAGCTTCTACACCGAGGTTTAGGTCGATAGACTATCTCAATCTTTATTTCTTTGCTCTCCATAGCAACATTTGACTACGACTTTAGTAATTTCTCCATATGTTGAAGAGTTGCTAATACCCAAATGCATAATGTCCGTGACCAGCCTGGGATAGCTTCAATCTCTAGTGGGAGTATCTCTGTCCGGCGTGAGTCACCGTGAATGAGATGGTGCTGTTTTTGGTAGGTGAAGGGGCTCCCAACTACTCTTAGGTCAAGTACTTGGAGAAAGTTGGAAAAAGTGCGCGATGGATCTGTATGGCTGCCCAGTGTTCGTAAGGCTTTCATCTCTCTAAACACATAGGTCAGTAGTCAATTTACAACACTACAACTGCAACGCCCTAAGGCAGGTAACAGAAAAACATCCTCTAAGACTTAGATAATAGAAATAAAGTACCCTAAAAGTTAGACTAAGCTCGCATAAAGTAATCAAAATACTTCGTCTCTTATGTTGTAAGCGTTATCCAATATCCGCCCTCCGCTTCACAGATCGGCTCATGATAGTCGTCCCTCTCTTCCTAATAGTCATCAGAATCATATCCAGCCCCTGTGTAGTTTCCTCCGCCATAGTTTCCACCGGCATTATATCCATCGTTATCAGAATCATCCTGGCCATAATTGTTCTCATCCTCATCGCTATCATCAGCCTGTCTGTTGACCTCGCCGTTAGACTCATTCTCGGAATCAGATTGCACCTGCTGCTGGTACTGTCCGTACTGGTTCTGTTGCTGGTACTGCCCATGGTAATCATCTTGCTGCACTTCATCTTCATCTTCCGAATCGGACTGAACAACATGCTGCTGATTGGAATAGTGGACTGGCTGATCATCCTCATCAGAGTCTTCCTGCTGGAAAGTCTGTTGCTGATACTGGTCCTGGTAGTGCCCTTGCTCCTGATAGTGAGTTTGATCTTGGTAGTAAGTTTGTTCCTGGAAGTGTTCTTGTTCTTGGTACTGATCATGATAATGAGTTTGTTGAACTTCATCCTCTGAATCAGATTCTTCAACAGCCTGCTGTTGGTGATGGTCATAGTAGCTTTGCTGTTCTTCATTGTCGGAATCAGCCTCGTCGTACGTTTGATGCTGGTGATATCCAGTAAAGTTGCCATGTTGCGGTTCAACATCGCTTTCTTGATCCGACTCCACCTCTTGCGCAATGTCGGAGTCGGAGTTTGAGTCGTCCTGACCTGTGTCTACATCATGATCGTTATCCGAATCTGCTTGAATGCTTTGATTCATAATGTCGTCATCTGAAACATCAGCATCAGTGTTTTCGTCACCCTCAACATCGCTGTCAACATCGCTTTCAACATCGTTGTCAACATCGCTCTCATCCCCATTCTCATCTTCGTTCTCGTAATCTGTAAAGTTGGTAGCGAAGTGCGGGCTGTCAGAATCGTCTTCTTCCAAGTTCAAGCTCTCGGCATCATCTCCATCATCAGAGTCACCATTAATGGACTCGAGGTCATCATCCTCATCTTCGGACAAGGCTTGATCATCAGAATCTTCAGCATCGGAAACGTCCACGCTGAAAGAGACCGACTCCGTTTCACTCTCATGAGCTTCACTTTCATCATCTGACTGGTGATCATCTTCGGATCCTCCAGCCTCAGACTCCTCTGTTGAGTGTTCAGATTGCTCTGCAGGTGTCTGCAAGTAATAGTACTCCGTGTGAGTTGAAGATGGAACGGGTTGATAATAACCTTGGTCCAGGTGCATGCTCCTCTCATCGTTAACAAAGTTGTTCTCGTAATGATTCTCCTCATAATAGTTGGATAGCATGTAACCACCAACTCCACCAGCAACCAGACCAGCACCAGTAACTGCAGCGATCTTGCCTGCAGAGGATTTCCCTGAACCATCGTTCTTTGCGTCGTGGCTCTGAGTATGCATGCCACGCGAACCGTATGTCTCAACTGACCTCTGTCCAGTGGAGGACTGTGCCTTTTGCGAAGATCCAGAAGATTGAGCCACCTGCTGAGCTGGAGAGGGCTTGGAGACCGAAGCAGGCTGCTGTGCTGGGGCAGACTTTTGAGCTTGGGGAGCCTGAACAGGAGCAGGCTTCTGACCGGTAGCTGTCTGTTTTGCCAGAGCAGGCTTTTGGTCTGCAGTTGTTTGCTTTGCTGAAGCGGGCTTCTGGTCTGCACCAGGCTGTTTTGCCGGAGGAGGTTTTTGAGCTTGGGTGGGCTGGCCAGGCGTAGCCTTCTGGTTTGTAGCTGGTTGCTTTGTCGGGACTGGCTTTTGACCCAGAGGAGCTTGGCCGACTGCAGGTTTTTGGTTTGCAGGTAGCTGCTGAGTTTGGGCTGGCTTTTGAGACGATGGAGGCTTCTGGGATGAAGGGGCCTTGGGTGCCTGGGCAAATTGCGCCGCAGAAGGCTGCTGTGCAGGAGCAGCCTTCTGAGCTGGAGGAGCTTGACCAGGAACAGGCTTGCGACCCGGAGCCGCTGCTTGAACTGGAGAAGGCGTCTTGCTGGGTTTTTCCAGTACCGGCCTCTGAGTCACGATGGGTTGCTGCGCAGGAGCCGGCTGAGATGGGTTCGGCTGAGCCGCCGCAGGCTTCTGAGCTGCAGGATTCTGAGAAAGAGCCGGCCTTTGGAATGCGACGACATGGGCACTTGGAGTACCTTGCTGAGGACTAGGGGCCTTCTGAGCAGTAATGGCTTGCTGGGCTGGCATCGATCTCTGAGATGTACCAGGTGCTGGCGATTGCTTTCCTGGGCCTGCTTGTGGAAGTGCGTTTGATCTAGCAAGAGGTGGTGAAGCGACACTACTCTGAATATTCTGCCTACCTGGCGCAGATTGTCCCATAACAGTGGGAGCCTGGTAAGGTTGCCAGAGGTTGTTTGGCGGAGGTTTCGCAGACTTGTCTGCCACAGGCTGTGCTGGCTGATGCCCGCCTACGGGCTTGCGGCCAAGGCTAAGGGGTGCGGTAGGCTTGATAGATGGGTCCATAGGACTCTGGTAAGATGTTTGGCTCTGATATGGCGATGAACTAGACGTCTGGGGGTTGCTGTTGAACGGCTGATATTCCTGGGGTGCTCCTTGCTGGGGTGCTGGTTGACCCGGGCTGGTTTGCCCAGCTTTACCTAGAGACCTCTGCGAAGGCAGAGAAGACCTGTGGTCGACTTGACCTTGCAGCCTTGGAGCTCCACCTGGAGAAGTACCACGGGACTGATCAGACTGGAATGGTTGAAAAGGCTTAAACGAATTGCTGCTGTTAGAAGGTTGCTGAGATGGACTAGAATACGAAAAGTACGAATTCTGTACGACCGGGGGCGTTCCTTGAGTTGAGACCGGAGAGCTTGATGAGAGAGCGCTATACATAGCCCAGCTATTTCTGTGGCTCACGGGGGTCTTTTGGTGCTCAGTCACCACCGCAGGTTGAGGGGGTTGAGTGGGTTGTGCAAGAGGTCCTCCAGAGTTGGGTGTTACTTGTTCCTTAGCTCCAACGGTGGGTTGAGAAGGCTGGTAAGACTTGAAACTGGAGGTCTGATGCTGCTGCTGCTGTCTGTCAGCAGGCATTGGGTTCGAGGTGTTGGGCTTGGATGTTTGTTGTTGCTGTACCACAGGGGGTGTAACTGGGACCGGACCACCAGATGTGAAAGGAGAGTATGTGGTTGCTGTCGTCTGGCTCTGGGCTATGTTCGTAGCTCCAGGTTGATGGCCATGCTTTGCAGATTCCTGCGATCCTGCTACAGGGGGACTTGGTTTCGAAGCAGTCATTTGTGCGCCTGCGTTGGCGGTCGACTTAGTGACATTGACGGCTGGTTTGGTGACATCCACAGGTTTGACAGGCTTTGGTGCCCTCGCGGTCTTTGAAGGAACAGCATATGACGGTGGTGCCGTTTTCTTCTTGGACTCTGTCTTGGACTTTGACTTGACGTCCACGTCCTTCTTCTTCCCATGCTCAGCTGCAAACCTATCCTTACAGGCTAACCATTCCTGATCCCAGACTGAGTACCTCTTCTTGTAGTGTTTCAACAACAAAGAGGCAACGAATTGCTCTTGATCCGACAGCAACGGCACTGCCTTACCCCTATAGACAGCATAGTAGATAACAGTGTGACCTTCACTGCTGAGAGCATTCAGATCTGGATTTGCTTCCAGCAGAAGCTTCGTGATCTTCTCCTGGTTGGCTCTCACTGCCAGCATAAGAACAGTGAAACCGAGCTTGTCTTTCATGTTGACATCAGCCTTGGCCTCTAGGAGCAGCTTGATGAGATTGATGTGGAGGCCTTGGGCGGCATATACCAGCGCTGTCTGGCCATGCACATCCTTCAAATCAACTGGTACCTTCTGCCTCAAGAGCTCCTGTGCGCATGATTTGTTTCCTGAAGCTGCTGCCAAATGAAGAGCACTCTTTCCCTCCTTGTCACTGATATTCACTCGACAAGAGCGTTCAAAAAGAACTTTGATAGCGGCTGGGCGGTTCTCTGCAATAGCGAGATGCAGTGGCGTACGACCCTGGCCATCTTGCAGGTTGATATCCGCACCACCATCGAGAATTAACTTCAAGACATTCGCCTTGTCTGTGGCCACAGCATGATGCAGAATGGAGTTATTGAACCGATCTAACGACTTGGCATCGGAGTTTCTTTCCAGAAGAAGTTTGATGGCAGATGAACTACCACGAACAACCGCCAAATGAAGCGGTGTCTGGGAAAATTCATTCGTAGCAGATATCAAACTTGGATCGCTATCGAGCAGAGGCTTCAAAACACTTTGGTAGCCTTGTAGAACAGCATAGTGCAGAGCTGTCTGCCCGCTGGCTGCTCGAGCGTTTGCCTTTGCACCGGACTTGAGAAGTTGCTTCGAAGCCGCTAAGTGTCCATGTAGAGCGGCATGATGCAACGGGCTTCTCTTCTGGGTGTCCGGTAAGCCCAAGACCCCAGTGCCAGCTTTCTTGATGCCCACGGAAAGCAGGGGAGCATGTCCATAGACTGCAAAGATATGTGCCCACAATGACCCTTGCAGCTCTGCAATCGCCGAATTCTCCTGGTCTAGCTTTACTAAAGAGCTAAGCACGCTATCGGAGGGCCATTGGAGCAACTTTAGTATCTTCGAAGCTTCCGGCTTACTCAAACCCGCTGCCGAAATATGGATGGACCAATTGGTGCCAGCGTACTGGAGGAGCTGAAGCACAGGTTCTGTCTGGAATCTTGATTGCCATTGTGGCTCCTTAGGAAGTAGTGCAAGATAGCGCAGGAGGCACATGGCAAGGGAATGATGAGCCCGCTGAAGCGGAGAGCTTGGGCTATCTGGCTGCTGGGAGCTGAAAGACAGCATGTCCAATCCCTTTGACACGAAGAAAGCTGAGATACTATCGTGCATCACTTTTACGACTCTCTGGCCGCGTAGGGTCACAGTTTCTATCAGTCCCCACGATGTAGTCTTGATCCAGGATTGGAAACTCTCATCTGAGCTGTATCGAGAGAACGGTTCAGTATGCAAGAGATCCTTGCTGGATTCAAGCTTAGGCACCATGTCGAGTGACAAAGCCACGCGAAGCTCAGCAAGAGTAAGTGGTCTAGATGACAAACAACACCAAGTCAAAAGTGACATCAGGCTCTTGTTCCCTTGTTGCGCCAGGCTTTGGAAGTAATCACCTAGCAGAAAAGAGATAGGAGCGGGTGTAGGGGAGGGCTGTTGAACAAGAGAGGACTGCGCCGGTCCAAACAGCTTGATGTGATTGATAACCAGACGAGCCGAGGTGAACGAGGAGCCAGATTTCGACAGAACCAGCTGTCTTGTGTTAAAATCGGTAGTAGAGAGTTGTTCCTCGAGGAAATGCGCAAGACTTGGCCCGTTCCTCTCGTCCACATCGATGTAGGATCGGGGGAAAGGGTCCTTGGTAGGGATCAATGTGCTAGAGAAGACGACCTTGAGCCCATGTGCAATAGTCGACTCTTTGGCAGTCGGCTTCGGCTGAGACTTCTCAAGAAGTTTGGAAAAGTCCTGCGCCAATTTGGGAGCAGTCTCCCCTTCTGATCGGTCGATACCGTCAACGTAAATGCTGACAGATCGCGTCTTCAGTAGCTTGGTAACAGCTTTGGTCAAGTCTTCATAGAGCTCTTGGGCGCCCCATGCCACCTGCTGCCTAAGAGGCAAGGCCAATTCGATTTTCTCGAACCTTGCCTTGACGTCGCTGAATGTTTCGGGGGATTGTGGGATCAGCTGGTGCATCAGCGCCTTGTAGAATCCCAACCGCGACCTTGGAACTTCGCTTCCGCACATGGAGAATGAGTAGGTCAAGTGAATCGCGTTCGGCTCTTCCTTCAACTGAGAATGAAGGGCATGCTTCATCAAAGTGGACTTTCCGCATCCTTCAGATCCTCGTAGCCAAAGCAGCCCGTGCTTGGAACTCTTCCAACTGATGAAGAGGGGATCTTGGTTGAGCCACTGGTGAGAGTTGGGGTTCGGCGCTGTCGGTTCGATGTAGAAGTTTGGCATGGAAGGAACTTCGAAGCTTTCCAGAAATGCGGCCGGGTTGGCCTTGAACGTCGGTTTGCGCGGAGGTAGTAGCGGGGCTTCGAGTTCTGTTAGCCAAGTAAATTCTCGATGCCATGCATCGCATACCTTTCTCAGGTCCTTTGGTCATGACAGGCGATGTATTGCCCTGGGGTATCTTGGTGTTGCGATCGTCTGGCATTTGCTTGGGGACGCTTTGGGGCGCATTGGTGATAGGTTGAACCGCCAATGGCTTCCTGGCGACACTGCCGCCCGGCTTCATAGTGGCCGGCTCAACGTCTACGAAAAAGGGCATCTCGTATGACTGATCACTGAAGTCGACTGTCGAAGAAAAAGGCTTCTTGGCCTCTGATCCAGCGATTTGGGAGCCATAAGGCTGGTAAGACTGGAAAGGCTGCGCGAAACTCATAGTGAAACAGGCAATGTGAAGAAGAAGAATAGAACGACGGAGTAAAATGGAGAAACAATGTTTGTTAAAGAAAGCAAAGAGGGAAGCATGTATATATGGAAATTATCTGACATTGCGCAACTTTTCCGTCTGGCACTGGCAGGAAGGAACCTCGAAAACCCTGCCCAGGCTACCACCTTCCCGCAAATACCGGCGGCTACTCCATACACCACACCAGTCCAGCATTCCAGAGAAGGCATACCCACCAGTTTCAAGATTTGGAATAATTGCTCCTTGCGCCGCGTATGCCATGCAATACTAGACCTCAGCTCTGCCGTGTTGATGGAAAGTGTTGGGGGCCAGACAGCTTGCCAAGCCGCCGGGGTTGTAGCCTTATAAACCCTTGTTTGCTGACTGCATCCTCTTCCGGGTATCTAACAAGGTTATTCGACTAGGATAACGTTGCAGCAAGGCTCGGGTATCTATAATGTTGCCTAGTGACCCCTCGAAACTCCCTTTAGGGTCACAGGGACTTTGGGTCCGTTAACTTAAGAGACCATCCATCGAGTCGAGACACTTGTGGCTACTTTTGCTAAGCTCTATGGTTCAAATAATCTACCTCCGTTGCTCCACGTCTAGATCCCAGGTCCTTTACTTCCTACCGTCTTGCCTTGCTCACTTGATCAAATACTTGGGAAGAAACTCTTCATGAAGCCTAGGCCTTTATACCGCGCCACTAGTACGAGATTCTCGAGTTAACAAGTAATATCAGGACTTCACTTGTACATACTCACAATGTCTACGTAAGAGTTGTGTTGGATTTATCAGATCTCTCATCTCCATCGATCAAAAGCCTAAGAAGTCTAATCTTGCAGTTGAGCTCAGATTACCTATTACGGTTCTTTATACGTTATGCTAAGTCAAGAAACTTCACGCCATAGTATCCACCCTTGTTATTCCCGTTGTCCCCTCTATAAAGTAAATGATTCATTTTAGACGTTCCCATTCTGGAAGAAAAGGTCAATATCTGCTTACTCCCGGTGGGTCTATTGCGAGCCGAGGTCGTCAATGGACGACTTGCCTTCTCACAATGATAACTACCCTTGTCGACCGTAAAAACCCCTGAAGATTTGGGGGCCATTTCTTATCATATCAAATCTCTATTGGCCAGCCATTATACAATTCTGGGGTTGGCCCGAGCCTTATTCAAACCCCTGTTCCCATGCAACGTCAAGAACCCTAGCGTGATCCTTCGCGCAAACTTGGGGGCCAAAGTTCCATTTGAGCCTGATGATATTTAGCAAGTACATGGAGTTGCAGCAGGCTGAGACTTTTAATCAAGTTAGAAGAGTAAGCACTTGTATATAAAAGGAAAATGAAAGCAGCCGCGGGCCGTGGTGGCGTTCACGGTTTCAGCAACCGCCTGAATAAAAATGTGCAAACGATATGGATGCCAATGTTGCATTTGTGCGACCATTCACTTGGGAGAGAATTCGAGACGGAAATTCCGCACATGTACACCCTCATGGAGCAGAAACGGGTAGTATTCTGGTCGACTGGCGTTTATGGTAGATATCTTGCCTGATATAGATTTGGCCACAGAACGTGAGCAATATATGATGGTGTACTGCCAAGCGCTGGCTAGGACCTTTAAACACATTCAACAAGCACTCTTATTTCCTTCGGCGGCCATTCCCAGTCTCAAAATCAGTATTGTCTGTCACTGGAAGCGGCAAGGGACTCTATCATTGTCGAGAAGAATGTCTCTAGGTGACCCTTTAAGCATTAGGTTGCACTCGTCAGAATATTGAAGATCCTAAAATGTGTATTAATTCTTGTTTCACGAGCTCAAGTCCTGTTCTATCGTTTGGACGTGTCCAACATCCATCTTAAGCCCAGTCCTATCAGACTCGAGAGTCAACATGCTACAAAGACTCTCGCCTCTCATCCCACGGAACAAACGTCCCATACATAACCGCCCTCTCCTGATCGACATCATCATCAGCCGAATCAACCTTCCAAATGACAACCGCCCTGACAAATCCAAAGAACGCAAGCCCCCACATCAAAACATTGCTGCCCATCAGCACACCTTTGATACTGCGGCTCTCCTCCCGAAAGCACCGCGTCCAAAGGACGAAACTTGCGACGGTTGTGGCGACTAGGATGAGTGATTCGAGGTAGAGGAGTGCGACGGAGGAGAGGAGCTTGACTTCGTGGATGGTCAAGCTGGTGGAGCAGAGGAGGAGAACGATGACGAGACTTGGATCTGCGAATTTCCAGAGCCTATCACAAGTTAGAAGACGACGATTAGAGTCAAGGAGACGTACTAACCAATTATCAAAGTCGTTACCAGGCTCATTCTCCTTCCAAACAGTAATCCACATCAAAGCGCTAAAAACACCCAGTGTCACAGCAAACTGCAGCACAAGCACGAGGCCATGTATGACAGAACTAACAACCCACCTCCCCTCAACGCGCATAATCGTCACAGGCACATGACCGCCATCGTAACTATGTCTTTTGGTCGTAGAGTTCTCCCAAGTCCGATTCTCACACTCTTCATCGCCCTCGTCCTCTTCCACGCTGACCCACGGCGGAAAGGGCGTGAGAGGCGGCGTACCTCCTCGTTCGGTAGGGGGACGGATTGTAAGGGCGGATTCGGTTCGTGCTTCCGAGTGCATGGAGCCATAGTCGATGGAGCTGGGCGAGGGGCGGGAGCCTGAGACTGTGCGGTGGTGTTGGGGGATTGATGCTGATGCGCTTCGAGTTAGGAATTCGGGAGAAACGAGGGATGAATGTGTTGAGCGTGTTGCGGAGGATGGTTTGACGGGAGATGTTATGCTCCTTTGTTGTTGGTGATGCGAAGCGCGTTCAGGAGAAAGGGATATAGTGAGGGTGTTTCCAAGACTGCTTCGCTTCTTGCCAAGGGTTCGACCCGAGTCTCGATGAAGCGGAAGGTCCATAATGTTGAAACTGGTGAATATCAAACGAGCGTCAAGAAAAAGGATAATTGTTGAAGATGTAAAGGTGAATAAATAGGAATCGTAGGTGATGATGCGATGTTGATAGAAGTCGAGAAATGGCAGTGGCGGGCACTGGCAATAGCAACACCAGCACAACTGCAAAAGAACCATCACGAATAAAGTATCATGGCAATCCAGTTACCACTATTACAAGTGTGACAACCTTTTTTCTTTCTGTGTATCCTAAAAACGCTAACCAGTGCCACCAGCATCGTTCTTTGTTCCAGATGAAGCATCGACATCGGGCCAAACTACCGAAAGAGTCGACGATGGTTGCAGAAGCGTTAGGGTGTTAGAAGGAATGGTCGCTGTTAACATAAAAGAAATAATATAGTCACCTTGTGTCAGATTAGACCAGCACTTAGACCACTGTATTTTGGCGCTTTAAGCCTTAGAGGATAATTCATCTCTACTCAGCTCAGGGACGAGTTTCTTTGTTTCTAGTCGATCGACTAAAGTAATTGGTATTGGTCATAATCCGCTCCTTGTTCTTACACAGAATGCTCAAATCCGCCATGCGCCATCCGACAACTGCCTATCATGAGTTGTTCATCCCGTACCCTATCCATATACCTAACCCTTGGACTATCAATATACCTGACCCAGCAAACGCCAATAATATCGATATGCAGTATCGACCCGTACAAAGTCCCCCGTTACTCAAGGCCCATTCGTGCCTCGTCGCCAATACCCCATTGTCCTCCAGGCCTACCTTGTTTCTGAATCTCCAAAGCCAACTCCGCACTCAGCGCGCTGGCGTCATCATCGTTGTACAAACTACTCGTCCTACTAGCTCTACTATCCCTTCTGGCACGCTCTTTATTGTCCGCCCCAGGAGCCCGCTTTCGCATAAAAGGGGATCGTAGGAAAGACTTCGAGGATGTTGATTGAACTGATGTTGAATGTACTGACAATGAATCGTCTGCCGCTTTGGAGCTCGCGTCATCGTTACTGAGGTCCTCGGCTTGTGTGTTGTCGGTACCGCTTCTTGTTGCTACCATCGTCTCGTTGCTGGAGTTGTATGGTTGCGATCGTAATTTCGCTACCGCTGGCGAGTCCTTGTCTTTCTCGGGCTCTTTGGAGTCGTTCTTCTGGTCAACTTCGACAAGCTCGGCATCACGGTACCACTTTCTCCTTCTTGTCCATCGACCCCAGCCATCGGAACCTCGTTGTCCGTATTGCCACTAGAAGCCTGTTAGACACATAAGATGGTGAACCCATAAAGTCACTTACCTTGTTATCATAGAATATCCACCCATTCTGCCCCTCTTTGCCATCATAGTCTACCGGGCCATGGTCATCTGCAACGCCATCAACGCGCCAGCGACTTCCAGGAACCCATCTCCACTCCATACGGCTTCCGTCTGAGACGTCAGGTAGTTCGAAATCATCCTTGGCAGGCACAGAGTTGTTATGGTCATCTGTCCATGCAGCTCGTTCATATGCGAACAGATTATTAGTCCACCCCAAACCGATCCATCGTCTTTGGTTCTCGTATATGATAAAGGTAAACTTGACACCCGCAGTCTTCCCTGTGCCATTCATTCGTCTATGATTGGTTTGGAAGCTTGTCGTCTTGCCAAGAGCCTTAGTAAGTTCCGACTCTTGCTGTTGAGCGACACGATCAGGACCCTTCTTGGCTGCGTTGGCCAAGTCCTTTCGGAGGGGTTGTTCGGGGGTGTCAAACTGGAGACCGGTGATGCCGGCAGCGAGTCTCCGAACTGTGGAGCTTCTCCAGAGAATGGCCCGTGATACTCGGAGAACCCTTGCATGCCAAGTCAAGATGATGGTTCCAGCCACTAGTATTACACGTCTTGTAGTGACGACTCTCCACGGCGGAACAGTAAGCGCAATCCAAATAGGCGTGATAATAAGCAGTCGCATGAAGATGACTGTCAGCGCTGGTCGAGTGGTGGCACTGGTTGGGGTCGTCTGGGTGCTTAGGAAATCGGTCATATCAAGCAAAGGCTCCATAAGCACGTTGCATCTTCCTGTAAGCTGCTTGAGAGTTTCGACGATTTCGTCGAGTGTCTTTTGATGTTTCGTGTTTGTGACCTCTGAATTTCCCCTGACATGTTTCGACTGCTGTTTCTCGCCGGTGTGTGCCTTTCCGTTTTGTTGGCTGCTCTCGCCGGTATTCTGGTTTGTTCCCTTGGAACTAGCATTCTGACTCCGGGACTCAGTCCACCCGCTACTACTGAGGGGACTGTATCTCCGGCCGTACATGCCGACGATGAGGGCTACTCCGACCAGGACGGGGCCGGCCCACGTTATTACTATATCGCCATACAGAACAACCGCCCAGAAGAAGCTCAATAATAAGAAGCTTTGCCAAGGATCTCCGGTACTCCAAGTAAGGAGTCCGGCAAGTGTATTCAAGGGTAGGAGGAACGGATGGCTATATGCAAGGGCGCGGGTGATCTGAGGAGGAGTAGCGAGGAGCAGAGGACTCTTTTGGTGGACGAGAATAGTGGATCGTCGAGAGGATCGCGAGGGTGTATTCGCAGAGAGGGTTACGGGAGAGAAGCTGGCGAAAGTCGGGGGTGCGCCGGTAGTTGAAGATTGAGGTTCGTAAGAGGGAGGTGATGCGCCGTGAGACGCATCGTCGCGGGAAGACATGGGTGACGGTCCAAGATGCGACAGCCACGGCGTGTCCTGGAAGAAATGGTATGTTAATAAACAGGCTATGTTTCGAATATGTATGGTGTTGTCAAGATAATATGCAAAACAATGTTGGTTGTGCTCATCTGCCCGCGTGCGCTGAGTAGCCGCGTCGCGACGTCAGAGGGTCAAAGTGATGTCGCTAAGAAACCAGGGCCGCCAGGGAGGAAGCTGAGTGGAGGTGGAGGGATGCCCGGCCTTAACGGGACGGTAGAGGTTATGTCATGGGGCGCCACTTTTAGCGGATGCCTGGGCTGTCTTTTGACAGACACACGAGCAGAAGGACAGCCCGGTAATAAGTAAAGATAAATGGTGGTAAAAGGGATAGAAAGTAAAAAGACAAATACTTACAAAAGCTGCCATTGACGCGGGTTTTCCAGGTTTCCTCAGCGACTTTGTAAGCCACGATTTAATGGCAGCGTCATCCAGCGCTGAGGTTGCGTTTCCTCTACCCCAGATTGTATGGACCTTTGTATCCGTAGTGGGTGGTTGCTTTTCTGCCCCGCGACGTCAGTCACTCTCAGCTCTGCAGCTGCACGTCAAGTCTCCCGTCTAATCCTTGACTCTTCAAATAAAAACACTCTAAAAGAAAAAGAAACAAAATCAAGAGGAAAGGGCAAAGACGAATGTTACAAGATGGAATGAATAAAGAAAGAAACATCGAAAAATCCCACGTGAGCTTTTCCGGGGTTGGCGCAGTCATCCATTTTCTGACTTTTCCCGTCGGTCGGGTCTGGCTATTGTCACATGCTAATGCTCCATGCCTTTCGGTTCCATTCAGAGCACATGAATCAGGTTCTCGGATTCCGCAACGTCCTTGATCAGCAGGGTCTATCGCTGTTTCTATCCAGTCACGGGGTATATCCTATTTCGTCTCCTTCATACCAATTATTACCCATGCTACTGTATTATGCCAAGATTAAAAGATCATTGGTCTCGCTTCTCTTCAGCCATTCAAGCACAATTGTATCTCAACCTCTCGCTATTACACATACTTTCAAGCCTCTCCTTGCTTGAGTCTAGGAAAAGGACCGTCTCACTGGCCACACAGATACTACTTAAGCATTTCAACATCGCCGAGTTACACCACATAAGGAACGCTTCAATATCTACCGATTCAGTCCCACAAGAGTTGATTCATAGCATTTGCATAATCTGTAGCAGCTATTGCTACATTCCTATAGCACAGTCTTTGCCACTTGATGCAGTTTCACTGAAGCCTTGCTCTTGTAATGCAGGGCATGTCTGATCTCCCCAAGGCCCATTTCCCCAAAATTCATCTCCCCAAGGCCCATTTCCCCAAAATTCATCTCCCCAAGGCCCAAGCACTATGCGATTCCCATATGAACGATCAGGTCTTATAGTTTCCTCGGCTGAGATAATCCCCAGTTGCTTTAGCGTGTCCCTGTCAACATTTGGCCGCTCGGATGCTGGGTCCAATTCGTCTAACGTCACTATGCCTTTACCGGCACAATATTCGTGGACAGGTTTGAACGTCTCATCACGCCAATACCGACGATCAATAACGTTATACTCTGATGGCAGAAATGGACTATCTCCGTAGCTATAAAGAAAGTCGCTGATGTCGGAATCAAGCTTCACGGTCTGGCTCTCGGGCCAGTCCTCGAAAATCTTAGAGAGTACAATGATGACTGTCGGTCTCAAGGCTCTGTAGCGCCAGCCAGTCCTATCTCTTAAGTCGAAAAGAAATTCTCTGGGGTTGCAAGTTCTGTAAATGTTATGTCCATAACGTCGTGATAACTCTTCACCCCCACAGTCTTCAAATACAACAGAGCGTAGTTCTAGCGATTGAAGTGAAATCAGAGAATCCAAGAACTTGACCAGGCGATCTTTGTTCACTAGAGCTTTTTCGAGTACGAGGTTATGAAGGCGTTGAACCAGACATTCCGGCAGTGCCAAGAAGTAGTTCAATGTTGGCATCTGAAGAGGCAATTCCTGATAGGCCTCCTCATCGCCATACAAACAAAGGCTCCGTAGGCTTTTGGCCTTTTCCAATGCTCTGACAAGGTGTCTACAATGTTCTTGGTGTAAACGCAATCTTCGGAAGCCAGGTCTCTGTATGAGTGAACGGAGGTCATCGAATGCGTATCCTCGATCGTCCATCCTGGCTCTATCCTGGGTGAGTCGCCAGTCACCACTTGGCCAAGGTTGCCAGTTCTCCAAGTAGTCATAGTCCTCAACGACAAATTCAGAGACTCTATGCTTTCCATGTTTTGCAAGTATCCTCAAGGGGGAACAAAGGCCACGCCTGAAAATCGTGTACTCATTGGAGGATTCGGGATCCTTGTCTTTCCACATTATCCTCGAGGTCTGATGGGCGTCGGGGAAGGGCCAAGGGCTAGGAAGAGCATATACGAAGCCATAGGGGAACGAACGGATCAGAGGGGTCTCGTACCGAGGCATGAACAATTTTCCATGAACTTTGGTTGAGATGGTGACTCGGCGGAGTGAAGGAAACCTGTCGAGGGCATACTCAAAAACCTTCCAATCTGCCCCAGACCTGAGCATCCATCGCTCTTGTTCCACCAATTGGTGATAGTAGTGGTACGATTCCCCTGGCGACATTGCTGCCGCAAGCTTGCGCATCCTAACAACAAGATCTGGTCGGTTCGCCACAGCATCATTTCCCTTGCTCTCAGCCAGTCTGTTAATGGCAAAGCGGCCATGACTCAAGTACCATGATGGGCAGCCGCGAGAAAACATGAACCCGCCGTTCTTGTACTTGTAGTCGGGTGGGGTCGTGTCCGTCCATCCAAAATAGCACTCATCCCATATTATCTCGGTGACACCTTTCCGAAAGTATTCGTGATTCGCGACTTCCTCGACGACATGAATGTTGAGGGGATTTGCGGAGATGAATACTCTATCTAGTCGTAACTTGACGCAGTTGTGTACGAAGCGGGATGTGAGGCGTAGTGATTTGATGTCACGATTGGGTAGGAAGTTGGCGATGCTATCCACCAACTCAGCTGGCAGAGTTAGCAGATTAGCTGGAGGTGGTCTCTTCTCTTCCATTTTTGTTTCGATGGGTGTAGTAGGAGGTTGGTGTTATTGAAGAAAGAAGTTGCGAGGAATCTGGTATACTGGAGAGTGTATATATAAACAGTCCAAACTTTGTGTTTGACTCATCTTCCTCTTTCTAATTAAACTTTTCTCTCACCACTCATATCCAGGATGACTTGAATGACTCACATTCACTCCTCCGATTTACGGTAGAAGTTGTCAAGAAGTCCATGGCAATGTATGCTGTGCGGTACGAATAGGGAGGTACTTGTGCGATGACCTTAAGACGTATGCTCATCCTAACCACCTCCAAATTCCACAATGAGATCCCAAACATCACCCTGGGACATACACAGTCGATTCCTGTAATTACTTCGGAGTGCACATTAGAAACTTTAACAGCCAAAACTACAAGGGACGAAATGATTTGGTCGGTTTCTGCAAGTTCAGACCGACTCTTAGGTCTATTGACTTGCAGGACATTTCCTTTCCTGCTGAGTAGATAGGAACTTTATCCGGAGGAAAATTACAAAAATGTAGGCAAATTAATTGAATGCATTATCTCTGACAGAGCTTAACGTTATTAAAAGTCCAGAAGAAAAAGAAAAACGACATGGTAAACTTTGGCCCGCATGACGAGACGCGATGGCCGGCAATGGTACAGTAGACTAGGCCGGTATGTAAACTGAAGTATCTAAAATCAAATACCTAAGATACACTTCTTCCGCAATCGTGCCATACCAGATAGAAGAGTCATTAGAGTGAGAGCGTATTTATTATAAACCTCGACATACACAGTCACATACTGGGACTCGGAGTTACCCGCTGACAGTACGACATAGCACAAATATCATGAAGTAGCAAAGGCGTCGTTCGACAATAGGGATATTATTCAAGCTTGACTAGTAGCTAGCTAGTTATAAATCCCAATCACAGCACAACCTCAACTCCATCCTTCATAGTCCATAACTCGTTTCTACAAATGTGATGCCTCCGTTAACCATACTTTTAGGTAGGCTAAGGAAAGAAATGCGACAAGTGTCACAAATGTGGGTTTCCGATGATCAAAAGATCAATAGCTTATTTGCCGCAGCCAGAGCAAGTGCCTGTAATCCCATTAGTATTGGCTCCTAACGGAAATAGAGTCATGGCGACTTACAGCTAGAGCCGCAGTTGCAAGAAGAGGCACCAGAGCAGCCACAGTCGCCAGCCATTGTGAAGATAGTTTGGTGGGTAGTTTGGAAAAGGTTTAAAAAGTTATTGTTTGTTTGTAGTGAGGATGATGAAGAAGAAATGTCTCTGATCTGGATCATGCAGGGTCTTATATAGACATGCGGCCTTTGTGCGTTTATCTTCAGCAGGCCCCTCCCTGTACAATTGAGGGGTCTTAGAGTGTGATCTGGTTGGTGATCTGAGCTTTTGTTGTGGGGTTTATGTGAGTGATTTTGGCGGTTGGTTTAGAGCAAGCGAGGCGCCGCGTGATGATCCACGATGGATGGTTCGAGATTAGAGACAGGGACAGGGATGGGATATCGCGGTAGTGTCAGTGTCCAAGATTCGAGATATATATGTCTATTTCCATACCCAGGTTGTCAAACTTGTAACTATTGGAACTTGTCCAGTTGATAAAAACAGTGAAAATGCCGCTTTGAGCTGTCTGTTATCTGGCCTTTAACTCGTGATAATGCTGTTGTTGTTGAAGCCAAGTTTTAAGGCTGGTTGCCACTAACACCATCCACCCCAGCTACGCCTCGCTATTGGATCGCAATATTCACGCTTATTTGCCACTCTTCAACAGGACGTCTCTCATCAATCGGCAGTTGACATGGAACTTATGCGTATGACCGGCCTCAAGATACCAGACGAATTACTACTAAGAGCTTAAGAGACGATATGATTTGGTTACCTTATGCAATCTTAGACTAGCACTTAGGCTACTTTATTTTAGCCCCCTCAGCCTTAGAAAACAATTATTCTGTTGCCTGACCCGATGGCTCCTAGAATAACACAACTCCTAAGGAATGATAGCTTCATAGCTCTGACTTTATCATCTCGTCCGGCTTGACAATCTTCAACCACTGCTTCAGTTTCTCAAGTGCAATATCATCATGTTTCTTCTCACTAGTCCAGAAGTCCTCCTCAAACCATCCTGGCGTACCAAAAGTCTGCAGCAATTTACCAAAAGGCTGACAAGACCCAAAGTCAATCAGTACAGGTTTATTCTTCTCCCCCATCATGATGTTGCCCGGGTTGATGTCGTTGTGCGCCAGCCCAAGGGAGTGTAGATGGTCGACCGCAGAATTGATGTCCGATAGAAATGAGTCGATATCAAGATTCTTAAGTTCTGAAGTCTTTATGAACTGTTCCAGGGACAATTTGTGCTTGTCAACGACTATGCCTGTGATGCGACCGCGCTTGACGCGACATCCTTTGTAATGTATTATGTTTGGATGAGGATTCTTGGCAAGCGTTTCCATTATGAGTGTTTCGTCGAGAACCTGCTTCGGGGTCTCGAAGTCAAATCCAGGCTCAAATTGAAAGAGACCAGGTCTCTTGCAGAAGGACGAGCCTTCATCGTAGTCAACGGCGATAGTGAGTTCAGTGTCAACAGGTAGTTCAGGAAACAGATCCTTGTCAGGAACAGGGTCAAGGGCCTTGATGTAGTCGCCAAGAGTCATATCATTCGTTGAAGCCCGCCCAAAGAAGACCTTATCATCTTTACTCATCCATAGGAATGTCTTTTGGTGGTTCTTTGTCTCTGGGTCATTGAACTCAACGAGGAAAAGGTCGTCAACCGACGTTGGAGTTGCCGCCGGTGTCGGCTCTTGCCCAGCCTGGCCGTTTGAGACACACATCCTGAGCTGATAGTGTTATCAGTGACAGTTCTTCCTCTGTGGATTTGAATGAGGGCAGCTACCTATGGGCAACCCGTAGTGAAGAAAGCCGGCTTGTTCGATCAGGCCCAAATGTTTGAGCCTCAATCATGACCTGATGGGCGACAAGGGTGTTGCACATGTCGTCGAGACCTCAACCGGGTGGGTTTCACTCATATATACTGGGCTGACCTCTTCATGTGTATCATCGTGATTGGCCGGTGGGTTGCAACATTGTTGTAGCATTGATAGCTGTATTCTGGAAGTTGCGCTGCGTGGGATCCCAACGAATGACACCTTGGATGGTAACACTACATATGCGTGACCCCAGAAAGGACCCATGTTGACAGCGGAATTCATCGAGCAGCGGCATATCTCGATCCCGAAAGCCGTATCTCTTCACTTCCATATGCATAAGTACGTTCCTACTGTCGCTGATATAGGTAGGTGAGTTGAAGATCGCAGCTCTATCTATTGGATTTCGAGATAAACAAACGTTTCTAGGTCGCAATCTGATACGGAACTTATCTGACCTCTATCAAAGGATGGCATAGTATTAGATATTTTTCTTTACTAACTTTGGCACAGTAGTCGTAAAGCCTCAATATTGAGTAACAGAAATATTATTGTCTAAGTCTAGGCTACCAGAATAAAATAGTCTAAGTGATAGTCTAAGCTGGTCTACGATGATCATATCATTTCATCTCTTAGGCTCAGCCGCTAATTTTCCTGGCTTCCAGGCAAGAGGGTGTGCTGCTTCCATCTCAATGGACTGGAGGTCAGCATGGATGTAGTCACTCATATCTGGAGGGCCATAAGTATGTGCATTTCATGAAACCATTGCTAGCCTACTACCAAGAGGGTCGCCCCTTTCAATTATAAATTTGCACAAGCATCCCAGTTTCAAATAGGCAGCCTGATGCTCTCACTCAGAGGTTTACTACCTTACTCCTCAACATCAAAGATACACTTCAAAGACTGCCACTATGTTAGTCTGTTCCCAAGACAGATCTTGTTTGGATCCATCAACGCTAACACACTATATAGGTGTTCCAAGGCAAACATTAACAAGACGGTGAAGGTCAAGGGAGTAGAGATCATTGTCAAAACCGTAGTTATATATCATACAGACCCTCACGATTGCGGGCTTCCCAATCCTCCCAAGAAGTGAAACTGGACGTCTATGCAACGAGGGCAAGTCTCTAGTTTGGAGCCCGACGCATTGGACTTTAAGGGGAGACCATATCGTTTCATACATCATTTTATGCAATTAGTCATACTGGGGAGAGTGAAGGCTGGATGATATCTTGTCTCTACAGTTTCTCATCAGTCGAGCCGGTAGTTCCTGTCTTGTCTCTTTTCTCAGGGGGGGGGTTTTTTTTCCCTTGCAACAGACAACATTTTAAGTTTCTTGTGGTATATTGATCCTCCTAAATCATGTTCCCAAGTAGACTATAGATCAAAGGACCATAAACATTGGTGTCCTACAGGCATCTATGACATACGATATACCCTCCCATTTGAATTTCGTCATCTCCCCTTTTTGAAAGTCCATTCGATAGTTGAGTTCCAAAACTTCTCCAACAGCAGCCATATCAGCAACTGGTGCTACAGGTCTAGCCATACAAACCTCTCCCTCCTCAAGCTTTTCAAAGTCTGATGTGCACACATGGCATTCCCATGGTGCAGGACCAAAAGCACAGTGGTGAGGTCCTTTCTCTCTAGTTTCTTTGGCGATGTCGGTCACCTGCTCTTCAAGTAAGTTGACAAAGGCCTCCCATTTTGCCAAGTCGTTAGTCTTTCTCCGTTTCGAACTAGAACTGGGCTCGTCATCTGCGCGCCTCTTCTTCGTGTTAGCTTTCTGCTCAAGGACTTTATCCTTTGCAGCTCGTCTTGGTTGAATGCGAGTCGGTTCTGATTTTGACTTGATGATGTCGAGC
Organism: Fusarium tanahbumbuense; assembly: GCA_012977735.1. Lineage (NCBI taxonomy): Eukaryota > Fungi > Ascomycota > Sordariomycetes > Hypocreales > Nectriaceae > Fusarium > Fusarium tanahbumbuense. Next base: position 68,985 of record JAALXH010000172.1, read on the forward strand.
GTATAGTCTATGAAATGCTTCTTACATAGAGGTGCGCCTTTAAGATGCTTCGTCTGGGTATTTTTGATTGCCATTTTTGCTGTTGTGGCTAGATCTTTGATTTGCTCATGACCAGGCTCTGTGGGGTTCCGCGTGTTTATGTTGGGTGGTCGTTGCTGACTAGTTGACAACGAAGCATTTTCACTGTTGAAAGGGACCTGAACATGCTTTGATTATGTATAAAGTGTTAAGTTGGTGATAGTCTTTGTTCATAGAATACGTTCAGCTCTTGCTTTGTTTACAGGGCTTCTCTTTGTTTGGTGTTCGTTCAGCATGAACAATGTATTCAGCTTGTCTCAAACACTTGTAGAGCATACACATAAGATGTTCCATATTAACATTCACCTATCTTGAACACCCTGGGTATATTGTTCATGCATCATTTGAAGATTTCAGATTGTTGGCTGCTGGTGTCACACACGTGAAAAAGCCATGCCAATCAGCTTATCAGTCAATCGTGCTTATCAGCACACCAACACCTGAATAAGTCCTCAACCAATGGATGTTCGCCCTTATCTTTATTACTAACAATAGTTAGGAGTAAACGATTGCAGCTAGACTGGACTGTCGGCTTGCATCGTGATAGAAATAAAGATATGGGGTCAATTGTGGCTACCCTAAGTCGCCAAGACAGCCAACATTGGATTGGACAATCGAGATCCACAGTCTCCGGCGCGGTACCTGTATTCCGGCGCTGCCCCGGAGTCGTGACCGGAATTCCGTGGTAAGGCACTTCTGACGGGAGTCTAAAAATGTCACAAGATGCATGGCGTCCTTCTAGAAGGCTTGTCAAATTCACCTTGACCATCAAGTGTCCTTATCATCACCCGGCCAGACCATCCCGAACTCGGACCCCAGGTTTCGGTTACGAGACCGAGGAAGCAGAAAAGAAACCGACCCTTGTTAATTAAGTCTAAGAGGTTGGCGATAACGTCTTGGCTTTGGGGACCCACGGCTTCCTTGCCGACCCTGATTAGTCGCAGCGGCAATGCACTGGAGCCTCTAAATTTGACTCAGTGAAAGGGCCCTGTAGTTTAGCCGTTTGGGCTGCGCCGGGCCCGTTGACTCGGTGAATAGCAGGGCGATAGGGACCTGGGAGCTTATCTTTCACCGAGTCACTGGTTTCACTGAGTCAAGACGGACCAATCACGGTGTTTATCGCGCATTAGTCTTGTGCCTTTAGTTGCCGCGCAGTTGGTTGCGTTTCACCGAGTCACAGTAAGAAAAAAAAAGACCTTCTGGAATTGGGTGAATGCAGATCATGGAACAGATGTACCTCGATGTACCTTTTTCCCGGTCGCGGGGCATTGGTTTTTGGAGAAGGATGGCAGGACCACCGGCTGCAAGATCGGACCATGACGGCCGATACGCCACTCATGACCATTCATGACCGGCCATACTTATTCTTAAAACTTCTGGAGTGACCTTAATTTTTATTCTTGGACACGCATCTCTTTTCCCTTTTCCCTCTCTCTAATCATCATAGTTTAAGTCGTCTGATCTTGAACTGTGAAGAGGGGATCCATTCATCATCTTCATCATGATGTCTGCTACTCGTATCGGACAACGGCTCGCCCGTCAGTCCCGTCGCTCCCCCATCACCCTTCAACCTCGCCTCACACAAGCCATCCGTCTCAATGGCGCCTCAAGGGCATTCTCAGTCACAACCACAACTCAGGCTCCTCGCTTCGTCGAGTCCCAGAGCAGCACCAAGCTGCACGAGCATGAGCTCTTCTCAAGGAGACACATTGGTAGCGAGTCCAATGAGCAAACGGAGATGCTCAAGATGCTCGACCCTCCCGTGAGCTCCATGGAGGAGTTCCTCGACCAGACTATCCCCCCGCAGGTCAGGAGGAAGCAAAAGGGTCTTAACCTCGTTGAGCAGTGGTACGAGGGCGGCGCTGAGGCTGAAGTCCCTGCTAATGGTCGCACCGAGCACTACATCCAGCAGGAGATGCGAAAACTCGCCAAGAACAACAAGGTTTACGAGTCTTTTATCGGTGCTGGTTACTATGGAACTCTTGTTCCTGCTGTTATCCAGCGCAATGTTCTTGAGAACCCTGCTTGGTACACCTCCTACACTCCTTACCAGGCTGAGATCAGCCAGGGCCGTCTCCAATCCCTCCTCAACTTCCAGACTCTTATTACCGACCTAACTGGCCTTGACATCGCCAACGCCTCCGTTCTCGATGAGGCTACTGCCGCCGCCGAGGCCATGACCATGTCAATGGCCCACGCTCCCAAGGGCAAGGGCCAGAAGACCTTTGTCGTTTCCAAGGACTGCCACCCCCAGACTATTTCCGTCCTCGAGTCCCGAGCTGAGGGCTTCGGTATCAAGCTCGTTATTGGTGATGTCCTTGCCGACAACTCCAAGCTCGTCCGCGAAGTCGAGGGTGATCTTATTGGTACTCTGATCCAGTACCCCGATACCCACGGTGGTGTCCACGACTACCAGGCCCTCGCCAATATCGTCCACGAGAAGAAGGGTCTTCTCAGCGCCTCTACCGACTTGCTCGCTCTGACCATGCTCAAGCCCCCTGGTGAGTTCGGCGCCGATATTGCCATCGGTAACTCCCAGCGATTCGGTGTCCCTCTGGGCTACGGTGGTCCCCACGCTGCTTTCTTCGCTACTTCCGAGAAGTACAAGCGTAAGATTCCTGGTCGTCTCGTCGGTGTTTCCAAGGATCGTCTCGGCAAGCCTGCTCTCCGTCTCGCTCTCCAGACCCGTGAGCAGCACATTCGACGTGAGAAGGCCACTAGCAACATCTGCACTGCCCAGGCTCTTCTTGCCAACATGTCTGCTTTCTACGCTGTCTACCACGGTCCCAAGGGTCTCAAGACTATTGCTGAGGATATCTGGAGCAAGACCCGTCTTGCTCAGAGCCTCATCCTCGCCAAGGGCGAGTTCCAGCTTCACACTGACGGTGTTCGCGAGGATGGCTCTGTTCTCTTCGACACTGTTACTCTCAAGGGCTCCCCTGAGGCTATCGCCAAGGTTCACGAGAAGGCTGACTCTCAGCAAATCAACCTTCGCCGCGTCGCTGATGACAAGGTTGGCTTCTCTCTCCACGAGGGTGTCAGCCTTGAGAGCCTCGGCAACCTTGTCAAGCTCTTTGGTGTTTCCGAGTCTGACTTCAACGCCGCTCTTGAGTCTGACAAGGGCAACTTCTTGAACGCCGAGATCCCCGCTTCTCTCCAGCGAAAGTCTGGCTACCTCGAGCAGCCTGTCTTCAACCAATACCACACCGAGACCGAGCTCCTTCGATACATTTACCACCTCCAGTCTAAGGATGTGTCTCTCGTGCACTCCATGATCCCTCTGGGTTCTTGCACTATGAAGCTCAACGCCACCACCGAGATGCTCCCCGTTTCCGACCCCGGCATCAACAACATCCACCCCTTCGCTCCCGTTGAGCAGGCTTCCGGTTACCAGGCTCTCATCAGCTCTCTCGCCAAGAACCTGTCTGAGATCACCGGTATGGACGCTACTACTCTGCAGCCCAACTCTGGTGCTCAGGGTGAGTTTGCTGGTCTTCGCTGCATCAAGGCTTACCACGAGGCTCGCTCCGGCGAGAAGCGCAAGGTCTGCCTGATTCCCGTCTCTGCCCACGGTACCAACCCTGCTTCCGCCGCCATGGCTGGTATGAAGGTTGTTACTGTCAAGTGTGACGGCAAGACTGGTAACCTGGACATTGAGGATCTCAAGGCCAAGTGTGTCAAGCACGCCGATGAGCTTGCTGCCATCATGGTCACCTACCCCTCCACCTTCGGTGTCTTCGAGCCCGAGATCAAGCAGGTCTGTGAGCTTGTTCACGAGCACGGTGGTCTCGTCTACATGGACGGTGCCAACATGAACGCTCAGATTGGTCTCTGCTCTCCTGGTGACATTGGCGCTGATGTCTGCCATCTTAACCTCCACAAGACCTTCTGTATTCCCCACGGTGGTGGTGGCCCTGGTGTTGGTCCCATTGCTGTTAAGAAGCACCTCGCTCCTTACCTCCCTGGTCACCCTGAGATCGACCCTCAGCGTGTTGGTGCTGAGCGTGATAGCACCGCTGTTGCTCCCATTAGCGCCGCTCCTTGGGGTAGCGCCTCCATTCTCCCCATCAGCCACACATACATCCTCATGATGGGTGGAGATGGTCTTACCAAGCAAACTGGTACCGCTCTCCTCAACGCCAACTACATCATGTCTCGTCTCCTTCCCCACTACAAGGTCGTCTACACCAACGCTCAAGGTCGCTGCGCTCACGAGTTCATCCTTGACGTTCGACCTTTCAAGGACACCGCCGGTGTTGAGGTTGCCGACATTGCCAAGCGATTGGCTGACTACGGCTTCCACTCTCCTACCATGAGTTTCCCCGTCTCTGGAACCCTCATGATCGAGCCCACAGAGTCAGAGTCCCGAGCTGAGCTCGACCGTTTCTGCGATGCCCTCATCCAGATCCGCAAGGAGATTGCTGATGTCGAGTCCGGCAAGGTTCCCCGCAAGAACAACCTCCTCACCAACGCCCCTCATCCCCAAGAAGACCTCCTCTCCTCTGAGTGGGACCGCCCTTACAGCCGTGAGGAGGCTGCCTACCCTCTTCCCTGGCTCCGGGAGAAGAAGATGTGGCCTTCTGTCGGCCGAGTCGACGATGCCTACGGTGACACCAACCTGTTCTGCACATGCCCTCCTGTCGAGGGATCCGAGAACTTGTAAAGAGGAAATAATGGGATTCATATAGTTTATTAGCGATTTGGTTTTTTCTTTAATGAGGCGAGGAAAGAGATATCATATTCAACCATGATGGGGTTTGAGCTTTTGCATTTGGAATGGTTTATTGGAAAGCTATTCAACTATGGCGAAATGATCTCTGTATTGGCGGAGTTTTATGCGAGATATGATGATTGGATTTTCTAGAGAAAAAGTTCTAAAACTACCTAGATCAATTTATGAGTTAAAAATATCTGAACTTCCTTTTTAATAAGTGATTGCCAAAAAGTTGTCAAGATCAATTGCACAGCCTTTAAAATAGACATAATTAATGGTTGGTCGCTCTATGGGCAAATGGAGTATAGCACATGGTGCATCTCCCACATGGTGGGCAGTCCTAGAACAATAAGATTACAGTATGTTAAAAAGGCCATCACTCAAAATACGCAGAAAAGTTGTTAAGTAAAATTCCTTGTTGAAAAGTCTCTTGATATCTTGCTTTAAATCACATGCATTATTTTGTTAAAACTACCCAAAAGCATCGCTGGTTTAGTGCTCCTCCTTGATATGCTCAGCATAAGCAGCCTCATCCATCAAACTGTCCAAAACAGACACATCCTCAGCCTCAACCTTGATCAGCCAGCCCTCCTTCTCAGGGTCCTTGCCCAGATCAGCAGGTGTCTCAACGATGGGGTCGTTGGTCTCGACGACTGAGCCAGAAACGGGAGAGTTGATGTCGGAAGCTGACTTGACGGACTCGACGCTGCCAAAGGACTCGCCCTGGACGGTCTCGTCACCTACTGCGGGGAGTTCCACGTAGACGACATCGCCGAGAGCCTCAGCGGCGTAGTTGGAGATTCCAATTGTGCCTGAAAACTGTCAATTGAGTGTTGATTGAGAATTTGAGGTGAGAACTTACAGGTCTTGCCGTCGGCGGCTACGTCAATCCACTCGTGGCTCTCAGTGTATTTTCTAGCGAGGACTGCGATGTGTTAGATCAATTGAGTAGACACAAAAGTCAATTGAGACTCACGGTTCATGGAAACTGAGAAGCATCGTCGGGGAGCAATGTTGTTGACTCTGCAGGTGAAAGCGGCCTTGGGAGCTCGGAGAGTAGTAGATCGGAGCTTAGAGGCAGAAGCCCAGGCTTGACGAGCAAAGATACCAGACATTGTGATTGATGTGATTTGATTGAGACGTGAGATGACTTGGTTTGGTGGTGATGGTGTTGAGAGTTTAGTATGGTGATGATGATTTTAGCTGACCTTGTCCCTCATTTACTAAGTTACCACTCCCTCCCATCCGTCTTCGGCGGCGCTCCGTGTCTGACCTTGGCCAAAGTACCTCGGAGTCACTGTCCGGCCCCAGTAAAGAAGGCGTTTTTCGTAGCGTCATGAGTTGGAGATGGGCTCCATGGAACCGGGGGGTCATCAGGCCATGATGGTACTTGTCGTACCCCACCAGAGAAAGTACTTGTACATGCTATCTTTTCCCATGACAACCATTTTAGGAACGGGTACTCGCTTGTACCTGTAGACACTACTTGCATCTTTCACTGAGTCATGTATAGATAAACCCCAGATTGAATGCAAAGCTTTGGCCTTTGATTTTTTTCTGGGTATGCGGGGAAAGCTTTTGAATGGAATTCCGAGGATTGGAAGTTTTCGGAGTTTGAGAACGGAACTTGAAGTGCAGCAATTTTTATCATGTAATTTTGACTCAATTGGGTTGAAGTTGGTAATGGGAACATGTGAACGAAGGATTGGTGTGACCATTGGTGTGTTGGCGATTACGCGCGTATTACAAGTTAGTTAGAACATCATGAGATAAGAGACCAAGGCATGAGGATGCAGTACAACAACAAGATACAAGTTCGTGATAGTCAGATAAAAATTGTTTGAAATCTTATTGAATGTCAATTCTGCTATGAATAAACTATTTTCCCAACGCCAAAAATGATCTTGCTACCTCTCATTAAAAACATCATGACTTGAGCCAAGGCTGAGGAAATCCTCCAACCCACTCAGCAACCTCATCCCGTAGCGCAGCAATCTCCTTGACATTAGATCCATCACCCAGATACTCAAGGAAGTTCTTCACAGTAGCAGGGTTCTTGGCGCCCTTGGCCTCGGCGGCAGCACGGGCATCCTTATCAACCGCGAGGGTGATCTTCACACCGCGGTCCACAATATCGGCCACGCGCTTAAAGTCCTCGCCGTTGAAACCGCGTGTTGTCATGGCGGGTGTGCCGAGACGGAGACCACCTGGCTTGAGGGCGGAGCGGTCACCGGGAACGGTGTTCTTATTGCTAGCGACGCCGACGAGCTCGAGAACGCGCTCGACTCGGGCGCCGTCAATACCCTTGGGCTTGAGGTCGACGAGGACGAGATGGTTATCTGTGCCGCCGGAGACAAGCTTGTAACCAAGGTCGCCGAGCTGCTTGGCCATAGCTTGAGAGTTCTCAAGGACCTTCACTTGGTAGTCCTTGAACTCAGGAGTCTGAGCCTGCTTGAGGGCGACAGCGAGAGCAGTGATGGTGTGGTTGTGAGGACCGCCCTGGTGTCCTGGGAACACAGAGGCGTTGATAGGACCCTCAAGGTCGTACATGATCTGCTTGCCCTTCTTATCTGTGCTTCGCACGCCCTTTCGGTAGAAGATCATGGCACCACGAGGTCCGCGCAGGGACTTGTGGGTAGTGGTAGTAACGATATCAGACTCGTCAAAGGGTGTTCCGATAACACCAGCAGCGACAAGACCGGAAACGTGAGCCATATCAGAGAGAAGGTAAGCACCAGCCTCGTCGGCGATGGCACGCATGCGAGGGTAGTCTATGAGGCGGGAGTAGGCGGATGTACCTGCGACGATGACCTTGGGTCGGTACAGCAGGGCGTTCTCGCGCAGCTTGTCGTAGTCGATCAGGCCGGTTTCCTCGTTGAGTCGGTAGGGGAAGGTCTCGTAGTACTTCGAGATCATGGAGATCTTCTTGCCGGGGATTTGGTAGCCGTGGGAGAGATGGCCTCCGTGGGGGAGGTCAAGACCCATGATGCGGTCGTGGGTGTTGAGGATGGCCGAGTAGGCGTAGAGGTTGGCGGGAGATCCAGAGAGGGCTTCAAGATGTTAGCATTGATCATGATGAGGATTGAGTGACACTTACGCTGAACGTTGACACCCCACTTCTCAGGATCGAGACGGAAGGTCTCGAGGGCTCTGCTTTGGCAAAGTCGTTCGGCCTCATCGATGTGTTCATTGCCTCCGTAGTATCGTGCTCCTGGGTAACCCTCGGAGTACTTATTTTGCATAACACTGCCTAGGGCATCGAGAACTGATCGGGAGGTGAAGTTTTCGGAGGGGATGAGGTTGATGAAGTGGTTCTGGCGCTTCTCTTCCTATAATGGGGTCAGAGTATGTCAATTGATAAGAGGAGTAGGAAAACGTACACGCTTGAGGATGGCGTGAATCTCAGGGTCGCCTTGCTCGAGGCTTGAACCAAGGAGCTGTGAATGTTAGTTACCATCGTGTATATTTGGTAGAGATGATATAACTTACATCCTTCTGAGTAGCAAATGTTCTGGAGGTAATGCGCGTAGCCAGAGAAGGCTTGCTGCGAAGGCATTGCTGCCGGAGAACTCTCATGTTCATCATGATTGCTATGAGATGAGGGGTATCGAGGATGAACTGCGAAAAGAAAAAAGTAAAAGATGAAATCAGACAGTTACAGTAACAACTTCTCGAACGATGGCTTCAAGACTAAAGAAGGCAGCCCTTAGATCTAATAAAGAGTGTCCGACATGTTTGCCGCTTCGGCTCATGAGTTCCAGGATCGGAGCATGAGATTCAAGGATGCGCAAAAAGGTACGTACCCCGGCCGCCGGTTTCATGTCACCGAGTCAATCTTATCAGAAACGTCACTGAGTCGAGGAGAGGAACCGCCCGGGGAATGGATTATGGAGGGGTTGGGTCCCACATGACCCTCGGAGGATTGTCATGGAGGGCCGGAAGTGAGTTACCTCGAGGTACTTTGTTAAGTCTACAAGGTGGCTTGTTTTGACTCGGTGAAGAGAGAGAAGAGAGACTAAGAGGAAGAGGCAAGATGGAAGGTGTAGGGTAAACTAAACTAGTCTAGCGTCTTAGGGAGATAAGATTAGTGGAGAGATACAGTAATCTAGAAGGCTTCTCCCTCTGTTGTTCCAGTTCTTTATTCCCCGCAAACAAAAAATGGAGACTCCACTCGCTTATTCCGGGGCCACGATCCGATTTACGGCACCTGCGCTGCATTGCCATCTTTCACGTAACCGCGCCGCGCTCACTCGCAGTACAACCTAGTACCTTTCACCGAGTTCGTGTCACGTCGGGTCTGTCCCACAATGTCGCCTACAAACCAAAACACAACCCCTTCCTCAGGCTCAGGTATAGCCACAGCCATGCGTCCTATGCCCATAATCCGCAGTAGGACAGGCTGCTTTACCTGTAGGAAGCGCAAGAAGAAGTGTGACGAGAGGTACCATAGATCCAGTCTAAAGTGATAACTCCTCCTCTAACTTATGTGAATGTAGTAAACCAATCTGCAGCGGTTGCAAACGCAATAAACTCGACTGTATCTGGCCAGATCCTGCTGCTGCTGCCCCTAGTAATTCGTCATCAACTTCATCTGCCAAGGTAGCAGCAGCAGTATCCCGGTCATCACGACCCTCATTTGGTGCTTCATCAACAGGCTCTCAAACAAGCATTTCCTCTTCACTACGCCGCAGTCAAGACCGTGATCAGGAATATGACCAAGGTCAAGGTCGTGACCCGCACTCGGCCACTGACCCCGTGCTACCGGACTCGGCGCCGGACCAAGACCGAGCTTTTGCTGATAACCCCGGCATCGTTATTCCCCATAATGGCGACAGTTCTCCGGTGTCTGGGGATACTCACATGATCGATGCTCATGATACTCAAGTGGATGATGATGATCATGATGTTGAGACTGTTGTTAACGATAACGTTGATCATCAACCTTCCCACTCACCGTCGTCATCATCAGCTTCATCAGAATCTCCAACCGCCATAACGACATATGACCCAGATACTGCCAACGCCATCACTCTCGCGTTGCCGCCCTCTCCAGAGGGAGGACTGCCACTCAATGGAGTCATCACCATGCCAATGTCGATGCTCCCAGAGCAGGGACATCATTCATATGAGCTGCTGAGTTACTACCTGGATCGAACAGCCAATAGTATGGGAAATGGGTCTACAGATGTGAATCCCTTCATATCAAAACTCATACCTTTGGCTTTTTCAAAACCGCTCGTGCTACAACTCATCCTCGCGCAAAGCGCTGCTCACCGCCAAGCGTCAGCAGAACGTCATCCAAGTGATGAGATTGCACAGAGATACTATACCGACTCTTTACGGATGTTCAGGAATGTAGTTGATGAATATGTCTCCGGAAATGCTGAGAACACTCTTGTTCTGACTGTCGGGAGTTTAATTATGTGCTTGACTGAGGTTAGTACACCTAACATCCATCGTAGTCGTCAACTAACATATGACAGGTTGCTAAAGGCGATATCCATGGTACAATATTCGACCATCTAACAGCATCAAAGTCATTAGTGAGCACGTTACTCACAGGAGCGCAAAACCATTTATACGATGACTTACCCGACTTTCTCATCGAGTATTACATGCACATAGCAGCCACGAGTATGATCTCGATAGACCCGCAGTACAACTCACAATCACTACTCAGCCCGGATATAGAAGTAAGAGCCAGGAACTTAGTCGCAAGGAAATATGTCGGACAATTATGTGGATGCTGGCTCGAACTTCTCATTCTCATTTCCCAGATCTTCCATCTGGGACAGGTTATGTCGTCGCCGACAGTCGACGGCGCTATATTGCCAAGTCCTGACAACATTGTCAATTTTGCGTTTCTGCAATCTCAAGTAATGGGCTTTTACCCAGACCCTTCAGTTACACCATATACGCGTCTCGCAGGATTAGTCTGGAAACAAGCCGCCCTGTTGTATCTCTGGACAGTCCTGGGCAAACCACACCAGCAACCAGAAGGAAGCTTCCAACGCGCGCTAGTCGAATCCGCAGTCGCCGAAGCAGTAACACTCCTCGATCAATTCCCCGCCACGGTGAGAATAAACACGAGTCTCTGCTGGCCGCTCGCTGTTATTGGGTGCAGCACATCAGATCCCTCAGTCCAGCAAGTTTTGAGGACCCGACTGCAGACGATGCTGGATACCATCGGTCTTGGAAATATGAAGCAGACGTTGGTGTTGTTGGAGCATATCTGGGAGCAGCCGCCGGATCAGGTTAGTCCGTGGATGTTGTGCAGGGCGATGCGTGAGCGTCAGATCTGGATATCTTTTGCGTGAAAAGGACACTGTTATTCTTAGATACCCGCCTCGATTATGTATAGAGTCCTCGGGGCACATGCAATACAGCTGACCACGTTCTGCAACATCAATACCGTAGTACTTGTTCCCATATAAACACCAATACGTTAAAGTCTATTGCTTGCTAAGTAAAATGTCCCACATCTTGGACGCCACCAAAACACCATCATGAGCCGCCCTAGCCCTCGTAATACCCTCCTCATACATCTCCTTCGAAAAGACCTTTTGGTCATATCTCGCCTTCATGATCTCCTCCATAATAAAATCGTCGAACTCGGGATGGGCCTGGGTCGTCATAATACGACCGGGCTTATAAAGTCCTTGGATTTCACATTTTGGGCTGCTTCCCAGACTGACTAGACCTTCAGGGACTTCTAGGACTGCGTCTCTGTGCATTTGGTGAAGGCCCTGTAGTCACGTTAGCGAGTTGATGTTATAATGGATTGGGATTGCTTACAAGGGATGGCACGCCGAGGAGTTTCTGTCCGGTTTCGTTAAGCTCGATTCTATCGACGCAGACTTCCCAACCACCTGGGCTAACAGCGACCTTTGCGCCGAGTGCTCGGGCAATGATTTGATGGCCGAAGCAGATTCCCACGATGGGTATATCAGTTGATGTATAAACATTCTTGACATAGTCGACCAGCTTCAGAATCCAAGGATCATCGTTGAAGGATGTGTGTTCTAAAATCTAAGTCAGCTTTTTCAAACTCGATTTGACAAAGGGAAATACTTACTGCTTCCTGTCAACAAGAACCCATCAACATCCTCAATTTTGGGATACTCTTGAGCTGTAACGACGTCCCATTTGCTGAGTTCATAGTTCACGTCCTTTCCCTTATCACCCAAGCCTTCATGCTTCAAGCCTTTATCCATGAGTTCTCGAAAGACATCTCCATATGTACCGCGCTTTCCATTAACAGCAGGAATGGGAGTATCGCATTCCAAGACAGCGAGTCTGAAGTTGCGTGCCATGTTGTATGATTATATAATATAGCAAGATGTTTTTATAATTGATGAAAATCGAAGAACAAGATTGTTTGATATGGGAATCTGCAGCGTTGCGGCGAGTCTTTAAGTGGTTACATATATGACTTCAACCCCCACTAATAAGCGACCTCATGACCGGTTTCATAATATGTGACACTTGTTTGAGTAATGTTAGCCGAATTAGCGGACTGTATGCTTATTGGACTTGAGTTGCGCTGGTGGATGGGTTGTTCGGTCCGCGGTGGATAGCCGCGCTTTACCGCGCCTCCACAATGACTCGACAGTATCGCGGTGAGCGGCAGTTGCGATATCATCAACAAGATAAGTGACAATACGATACCTTTTTGTTAAGATACAAAAACAGTAGTTGTAACAATGCCATATTGTTCGAGATAAAACCATCTGAAGAAAGGTGTGGTGCCATGAGTCGATGGATTAGCATCTGACTGTGTATATTTTCAACGACGGAAAGACATCACAAGATAGGCCCGAAAGGCGAGATCAAGATATTTCGGACTATTTGATATGCTATAGGTTGAGAGAACATCTGGGATCTCACGTCATAGTTCAAGTTCCTCCCCACGCTGAGAATGAGCTCTGTCAGAACAGCTGTTTGATAATTTTTGATTATAGGATAACAGGAAGCAAAACAGTGGTATAGTATCTTAGAGCCTTGGATACCCTTCGCTCATCAAAATAAGCCTTTTTTATCAATATTAGTGGTTCATTTTGTTCAAGAGCTGGGTAGAAGGATAAATCTATGGATGATGGAAAGCTGACAACAGTTTGGAATATTTTCAATATCAACATACGTTTTCCTAGACAGACAAATACCAAAAACATCTAGGCTTAGGTCATATCAGATAGCCTCTGGTTTGATTGGTCTCCTCGTCTTAGTCGTATGAAAAACAAAGGATGATATCTGAATATCAAAGAGTGACTACACTTCACCCTCAACGAGCCTCAAATAGATTGCCAAGCCCAATCCCTCACCCATCCTATAAACGTTTTGGTTTCTTCTCAATAGATAGTGATTGATTCCTGTCATCTCAGTTATACAGTCGAGCAATCAAGTCATGCTTACAGCTGGGAGAGTCGTGAGTAAACACGAATTTTGAGGGCTGACTCCCATTAACTCTTATAGCTGGAAACTTGCATAACACTTCATCCTCTTTGCTCTTAACGAGACTCTGTCAATGTCAGTTTCTGGCTATGAATGGATGTGTGATGTATCAAAGGAAGACTAGTTGGGTACTATGGTGATGGTTTCTGAGCTACCCAGTATTGCAGCTACTGATTCAATTTGTCACAGCTAAATGTTTATTTGTCTCATTAGATACAAGGCATGTATACATGATCTGATTTGAAAATTCTTTTAAACCAGCCACCCGTCAGATCAGGAGCATTGACCGCCCAGAGCATAAGAGACGAAATAGTTTAGACAACTTATGCTAGTTTAGGCTAACACTTAGGCTACTTTATTTGAGTCCCCTAAGCTTAGACAATAATTCTCTGCCATCTCGAGAAGATAAAGTCGGATCCTTCGGATGGGAAAATAGAAACCTGGTTCTTAAACCTCGGCGTCTCCAATTAACAAGCCTTGAGTAGAACCAGGATCAATGTGACAATGCACGACAGACGAACGTGAAAGTGGATTCATCTCTTTAATTCCTTGAAACCATCATTCAGCCGAGGTTTGTGACAACCAATTATCAGTCAATCGTAACAAAAGCTCCTGTCTTCCAGGCACTAGTGTCGGATTGTTCCTTGAATTGAACCAACATTTGGTGGTATAACAAACCTACCTAAGTTAAGCTAAGGGAAATGTACGTCATACAAGTGTGATCTGCAAGGTCCTAGGATTAAGCTCATTGACAAACGCGTGGTGCGGGGACTCGATTGTTCATTGTTTATGAGGTTATGACGTTCAATTGCCCTCATTTACAGTTTATTTGACAGTGTAATTCTTATTCCCAGCCTCTTTGTTCAAAGAATTGGGTTTGAGTAAATCACGCATTGAACGGGCACTAAATAGTTAAATTGACCTTGATTTCCAGTTTTATCAATTGACCTGTTTGCGACTCTCTCTCACTCTTCTTGTCTCATCTTCAGTGACATCTATTCAATGGCTCCGTTAAAAGATCTAGGCTTAGGCCAAGTCCTCGCCCGAGCTCTATCCTCATCAACACTCTCTCAACCACCAACTCTCGTCTCCCGCCAAACCGTTGAAACCGTCACCGTCACAGCAGACAATGGCAACGACGCTCAAACCCTAAGCGGCGGCGCAATCGCAGGCATTGTCATCGGTTCCATTGCTGGTTTTCTCCTTCTTCTCTGGGTCATTCGCTCATGCCTCAATCTTGGCGCACCGCCGCAAGAGAGGGAGAAGTGGTATCACTACAAAGAAGAGCCGAAACGACATCATCACCATCACCGCTCGAGAAGTAGACGGTCGCATCGATCGAGCATTTCTGCGCCGCCTCCTATTGTTGTTAGGGACTCGAGATCGAGAAGTCACCACCGACGGGGACGATCGCCTGGGTATTATGGCGAGGATCGTAGTAACCGATACTACGTTTAAGTCTCGACAATGAGTGTTTGCTGAAGAGCAACCGGCGCTTCGACACCAGATGCTTGGAAGCATCCATCAATTGAAACGGTAAAAATGGTCCAGAAATGGACAGGAGTTTGGCGCATGGTATAATAGGCGCGCCATTACGACTTATGAGATGAATCACGCTACGAGTGAGGATGGAGGAATGACATACACGGGTTATACGACTGGGACTAATTGAGCTTCGATACCATTTCTTCTCTAATGAGTATATTTCTATTCTGTTTTCTTTTTACTTGGCCTACAGCCTAAATCATGACGTGAGAAGGACTGTAGCATTGGGTGCCTGAGTGTCTCACTTGTCACACCAAGCTAGAATTAGTTGACTTTTGACACTTGACAAGTCTATCATAGCGCGCAATCGGCTGAGACACATACGTCAAGGCGTTATACAAGTTGTGCGCAGTCAGTCAAAGAGCACATTGCAGCTGCGTCGAGAAGGTGCTGATTGGGAAACATGAATACTTCTAATCTAGATGATCTTTCATCTACTATTATACAAATTTTACACCTACTCAGGTTTATGGCTCTTCATATCATCCTCAACGTTAGAAGTACAAGTCGTCTCAGCCATAGACGCACCCTCCAAAGTGGCTCCATCCATACTCATCTGGATAAGAGGACCCTTGTAGTGTTTCCTTCCATCAAAGATCCATGTACCAACAGAAATGAAGAGAATTACTCCAAACGCAGCGATACAGTAGTTCATGTTTGTGGGTGTAACGGGAAGTTCGGGTGGGAACACGAAGAGGACCGTTGTGAGGATGGCCCACGCGATGCCGACCAGACTGCACACCCAGCGCACAGGAGTGCTCAGCTTGAAAGGTCGGTCTTCAGGAAGCAAGTTTCCGCCTCGTAGCAAGTGAATCGCCGGCGGAATGGCATAAGTAACTCCGAGAGCAACGACTGAAGCTGCAGTGATAGCGTTGAACGCACTCGAAGATCCTAAGAGGATTAATCCAAAGACGATAACCCAGCCTGTCGTCCAGAACAGTGCATTCAACGGGACATCGAGTGTAGGATGCACCTTAGCCCAGACATGGCTAAACGGAAGACCTCTGTCGCGTGCGAAAGAATAAGTCTGAACAAAGAGGTCAGTAAAGAAACTACACAAGGAAAGGAGCACGAGGAACTGCAACGAGGGTTCGAGCAGATATTTACTCACCATTCTTGCGCTGGTCGTCATGATTGCAGTGGCAGTGAAGACCATACAGACAATAGAAAAGACGAGCAGGCAGACACTTCCAGCTTTGCTGTTCGTGGCGTCGAAGTACATTTGCAGCAGCGCACCAGCAGGTGACTCGATAACGTTTTGAACGTCTTTGACAACAAATAAAAGACACGAAAGGAAGATGAAACCGCTTGCCATTCCAATCAAAATACACCAGATCATGATGCGAGGGCCCTCGACGCGAGCGTTTGGAATCTCCTCGATCATGTGCGCCGCAGCGTCAAAGCCAGTAAGAGCAAAAGCACCCTGGAGGAGACCAAGCATCCAAGCTAGGCCATCAGGCCAGCCAACTTCATTGATGAACTTTCCATAGACGAAAGCGCCGCTCTGATAATCTGGTGCAGCACAAGCGAGGACTGTGATGCTGATGATGATGAATCCGGAAATACTCCATAGGAAAGCAGCCTTGTTGAAGAGTGGCAACAATCGAGTCGCGAAAGCATTGATTATCAACGCAATAAGCGTAAAGGCAAGGTAAATCAGGAACTGATGCCAAGCTTGAGCCTTATAGCTCGGGTGCATGAAAGTGATTGCATCGGTGACGAAGGTGCTTCCAAGCAAAGGTGCCGTAGCCGTCAACACGACATAACCCGCCGCATTAATCCAACCGGTAACATAACTGATTCCCCTCGACCACTTAGGCCACGCCAACAGTGCAGCCCAATGATATTGTCCACCAGCAGTAGGATACGCAGACAACATCTCCGCCAGGGGTGCAGCTAGACAGAGGTTACATATTCCAGCAACCATCAGACCCCAGATGACAGAGCTAGGGCCACCGGAGGGCAAAGCCAGAGAGATAGAAGCGGAGAGGGCTGTCCATGTGTTGAGAATAGCGAAGGCGAGGCCCAGGAGGGAGACTTTGGAGAAGTTGCGTTTTAGTTCTTGTTTGTGGCCTAGTTGTTCTAAGGCGGCCGAGTCGTCGATGTGGACGTTTTTGTCCCTTGGGGCTTGGGACTCCATGATGGGTATCGTGATGGAGAATAGAGATGGGGTGGTGAGAGTAAGTTGGGGAAGAGGGTATTGTATTTAAAGGCAGCGGTTTGCCGTTAACGGAGGATCGTTTCTCTTGCTGGGTTAGACTGATAGCTATCAGGGCGATCCATGGGATGAAACGGTATCAATGAGACTACAATGGTGTGTTAGTGTATGTAGCTGGTAACAGAAATAACTCAGATCCATGTCCATGGTGCAGCAAATATACAACTAACTGGCCCGTTTAAAGTCACATAATCTGATCGCATTATTCTGTTCTCTATCATCTCTGCTTACAAGTTTTATGAGAGTCATGCCCTTGCGTAACAGGGCGCGCTCTCCAAGTATGACGATCCACACTCTTCTCACCCCATGACAAGATAGATTAGACAGATCAACAGAATGACGTTGTGGGGAAATTTCTTGGCCCCGGGCCGGGGAAGAGCCTATCTCTTTTTGTTCTAGAATTGTTTTGTAGTGACATTCAACTCTGGGAATTAGAAGAATTATTCCTGTTGGTGAGCATTCTCTCAACGAAGCTACTTATCAATGGGTAACTCATCTTCTGCTTGGTGTTGATTCCCGTTTTCGAGTAACCTCTATGCATCTGTTGTTTCTTATTGTGTCAATAAAGAGTGATAGAAACCGCATGTCTTATCATTTTACCGTCTTCAAACATCCATGCTAGTCGGTTCCCAGCATCTTCGGAGCCGACAGAGCTAAGCTAGTCATTCTCCGGAATCAGCGGGCTTTGTTATAAACACAAAACCCTTCTCCAAAGCATTCTTCTTTAAGTCTAGTCCATCGGTATACGTCGCCTCATAGTTTGCAATAAATAATTATGGTCAGATTGAATACGCTCGAGGCCTAGGCAGAAATATTCTCTTCGGCTATGCGGCAGTCATAGCTTCACAGCTCACTACCCCAACCTCAGCTTGGATTGAATAGACAGATACTAAATTACTCAAAGGTTTAATGCTGCAGTGGAGTAAACCCCAAACATTCCCCGACTCCTCTGACTTATGGTTATTGTTCATGAATAAGTGCAGATAATACTCTATCAATTGCGGCTCTTTGTCCCTATATTGGCCCGTGCTACCCCCGCCAGAACATCCGTCTTAACCGAGTGAACCGGTCAAACCGGCTTCTATAACAACGATATCCCCTTCACCTTTGCAGTTTCTCAATTTGCAGTGAGGGAATTGCTACCTCTCAAGACCGGCATCGACCGGCTCCTTTCAACAGGATCCGCATGCCATGTGGAACTCTCGTGGCGAGACATCAAACTCTCTCCACGAAACCCCGTGTTGATACTCTGGAGAAAAGAGATTTCATTACGTGAAGAATTCTACTGTTGACAGGCGACTCCGCGATATGCCCCGCGACCTTGAGGGGTTTCCCCAAGTCTTCCCCTTGATTTGTGTGGATTTATTGAGTAATAGTAACTCAAGTCTGGGACATTAAGTTGGGGATTGATCGTCAGGTTGGAGATGCGCCCGTTGGAGAGATTGGAGTTTATCATAGCCTTTGGAGTAGGCATTGGAATTGCGTGCTTTGGGTTACCCGATCGGTTCGCCGTTTTTATCAAGGGCATTGTTGAACATTAAAGATTGAGATCGACGGCAAAAAGACGTGGACTGATAGTGAGTTGCGAAAAAGGTCCTGAAAACGTAATTAAGGCTTCGTCTTCTTCCACAACTGTCTCAGAGCCTGTTCATGCATAGCTTTGAAGACGTAAACGTATATACAATAGCCAATTGAGACCAGCTAACAGGCCATTGATATCAAGCCATTTTCCGAACTCAGACTGCATCGTTGAGGCTCTGCTACCGTCCGTATGGGTAAATCGCCAAGGACTTGCCAAGACGGGTAGACCTGCAGGGTAATTGTGGTAGAATTTACAAGCAGTTATCAACAATTAAGTGTCGATCATTAACAGTTCTTTAAAGAGAGGGGAAAAGAGAAACAGAAACACCCGATGGTTTCTAGCAGGAGGAATTAAGTTCTATACAGAGATACTCGATTACGAATTGATGCCAAAAAGTCAAGACAGATAATTGTCTGAAAGGCAAAAAGTGAGGTTCTGCCCGGGCTCGAACCGGGGACCTTCTCGGTGTTAACGAGATGTCATGACCAACTAGACCACAGTACCAAGCTGTTTTTGTTGAAGACCAGAGCTTCATAGTCAGGCCAAGAGCGGCGGCCACTGCACTACCAGAATCTCCCACTAGCGAAGCGCAATACCTACCAACTCTCACCAAAGACTGACGCACGCCACTGTATGCACACCAACTTGAGAGTGATCTTCATCTAACAACAGGATAATCCACAGTTCCGTTGTCTAAGGCATCTGTTGTAGCAAATCATTGATACAGAGGTCTCTAGACAAAACCACACTCTTTGCGTCTTTGACCAAAGACTAATTGTGTTTCTTTTACTCATGGTATTTGTTTTTGGTCTACTTGAAGACAAATTGCGTTGTTTCTGACATCTCAATTGGATAAACCTGGTCTTGTGGCGTAGTTGGTTATCGCATCTCG
>JAALXH010000174.1:0-33302 GCA_012977735.1 Fusarium tanahbumbuense
GAATAGGAGGACTAGGGCAAGACAGGGATTCTGTGACCATTAAGCAGCCAAATAGATCATGAAGCCAACAGTCTTGAGTAAAATAACACGATGCTAACCACATCAATTGAATCGACTCCTCGCGTGAACCGAAAGTGCTACTTTGATGAGTTTTAAAACCAAACCGGGAGATTTCAAAGCCGATATTATTGTATATTATTTACAAATTTCCTCTGAATGCTTTTTACCTAGTGCCATCGCTGTCCGCCAGCCAGCTGATAGGTAGCTTTCTTAGTTGTCCCTAAAATCCTTTACAACAAATTTCTTTCAACACTCGGCTGAACTTTTTCTTCCAGCACCACTCATTACACCACACCGAAACTCGACAATGAGTGAATCACGAGGCGTCAAGCAACCCAGCCAAGGCGAAAGTTCTTCCCAGTCGACGAAACGTCGCGGACGACCTGCCGAAGTCGCCAAACAAACATTTCATCTTTCACCTTCCACGAAAACATCCATCACGCAGGAGTCGGTAAGACTTTTCACCCTATTGCTCATCGCGCAACTAACTGTATCTAGAATTTACGAAAGATGAACGAACCTTCGCAAGCGAGCACCAGCGGGCAGTCCCAAACTCCCACCTTCAATCCTTGCGACCAGGAGAAGCGTCGACGCTTCCTCCGCGATACCTTACCCCGTGGCCACCAGTGGGACCCAGACCAGTGGGATCGTTTGCATTTCGATGCAAAACAAAGAGTTGCTGCTGGGTTCCATTCTCGTGGTCTGCATTGGATCAGCGACTCCGCTTTCGATTACCTCGTCGACCGTACCGCCTGGGAGGACTACATTCGCTCCCCAAGCCTCGATGGGAGTGGTCTCAGCTGGCCGTTGAACATCAATGGAATCACACCGTTTCAGGGTAGTCACTCCGAGACCTACAAAGCCTGGCTCGAGGCTCGAGGCCATCGAGCAACTACCTCCCAGGGTCCTAATGGTTCTGGCAAACACCGCAATTCCGAACCCGAGACGACAACCTCGCCAGATGCTCAATCCCAAGGCATGGAGGCCCGTCTTCAAGCAGTGGAAGCTCGATTGGTACAAGCGGAAGCTCGGGTGGACCAGAAAGCCATGGACATCCGACTGTTGAGGGAACAAGACGCCAAGAAAGGCGTTGAGATCCGATCGTTGACAGATCGAGTGGCTCAACTGGAGAATGCTCAGCAGACAGCTTCTTGCATGTGATCAGTTTTCACATGTTACTCATCTCGATTCTCCTGAGTAGGGATGGGATGGAGAGTAAGACCCGATGGTATCCCGAATATACGTTGGGGCCCACTGCGACAAGCGACTGAGGTACTTGAGAAAAGCCGGGCGGATGTAGTTGAGGGTGTTTAAGAGATCCTATCCCTAGAAGTTAATAATCACACTATTAGGCTGAAGTCTGTCACCTCGAAGCTGAGCCCGAACCACTAATAGTCTTGTGCCGGTCTTTCACATGGACTATGATAAAATTGCTATCCTTGGGGTAAACGTCAACATCGATGGAATAATTTGACAGGCCTCAGTCTTCTCAACTCTGTACTAGCATGGGTGGATCATACTTGAGTGAATGTTGAACCTTCATACCTATAACACAGTTTGGGATATTTGGTCTGTCGATCTGATACGCTCTGGGTAGCCTGTTGCGAGGGTAGCAAAGATAGAGGGAGGTAGATCCTTGAGCTTTAGCGTTCTTGACTGGAAATCTGTTATTGCATTGGCTTGGTACCTAATCTTGCGTCTTCCGGTCAAGGTTCACCGACATGAAAGACCATGGTGGAAGATAGCAAGGTGATAGCTGAATGTGCAAGGCACTGACAATCCCCTACCTACTGCTAGTGACCAAATTCGTGAATCACTGCAAATGACCCTTAGGCAGCCAGGGCTTTAATTCACCACTAATCTCCCCACCTCTTTCTCTTCACCCTCACATCTTCTCTCTCTTCAACATCATCTGTCTCGATTACCATCGCCAACATGTCGAATCGGCTACGCGACGGACTTCGCGAAGTCATCTCGTCGTCTTACCCTGACACACCAGGAGCCCATTTCGCCTACGTCGGCCTACCACTTTGCCGGGACCCTCAGAGAGACTTCGTACAAATTCTCGAGGAGATTGTCCCTCCACAGTCTATGCCTGTTCTTCTTATCACCAATGAGTATGAAGCCTACGCGCACGAGGAGAACCACCGAAGCCAAACAACAACCGTGATTACCTTCACCCAATTCCTGAGCGCTCTGGAATCCTCGCTCAAAGCGGACGGCTGGGTCAGCCGGACTCATGGTGAAAGACGTCCCTGTTTACCTCGAGATGCTTTCATAGTGATGGAACTCGATCCCTCCCTCCCGGCTGATTGCGCCCTCGCTTTATTGGGTCTGATACAATGGGGTATAGGGATAGAAGCATCGCACTCTATGCCCATCCTGATCTCCTCCATCGCCAAACACCACGACCTTGTCACAGACTTGGTCCGTACGAGAGATCCCAGTCGGCAGGTTCCCATCACCAACCTATGGGAGGCCAACGAATACCAATACCCTCCCGTAACACACAAACGCGAACCAAATGGCGATGGGGCCTTTTTAGAGGCTATCTACGCGAATATCGAGGCAAATCCCAACAAGAAACAACTCATCATCTCTTTTGGACCCTTTGACCTGGCCGACCATCTGCGAGGTTACTTGAAGTCCTTGAGGGAAGCCAAATGTCGGTTCATTGACGTTGGAGACTGGAGTTGCAGTTTCCCCGTTTTCGAAGAGGTTCGTTCTCCACCCCCCAATGTCACGGCGGTCATGATCGTGGTCCCGCCGAACATCAGTATCCTTCCACCCTGTTTCAGCCGTTATGACTCCGTCCATGTGATACTGGAGGGAAGGTGGGTCGACTCTCGCACCTGGCACGACAAGGTCGGTGAAGTCGCCGAGTTCATGCGTATTCTACCAACCCAGCATCGCCGGATGCAGCTTTGGTGGGCAGCGCAGCCCGGATGTGGAGAGACCTCTGTTTGGTCGAGGCGAGAGTCTTTGGCTGAGTTCGTGGAGGGCGGTCACGATGATCACCAACTTGTCGACTGCGTACAACTGGGTGGTTTTGTGGCTTCCGTGTACGATGCTGAGCGTTGGGGGATTCACCCTTCCCGCACTCTCTACAACTTTGTTGGTCTGGGCCATCACGTCAGGACGATAGAAGAGCGCCTCGAGACTCAGGGTATTCTGTCAAGAGGTCGATTTGCGCTTCAGGGCCAGGAAGCCAGTATCTTCCGGGAACTACTACCACTTGTATCCTACGACCATTGTGCTGCGCTCTTCATTTGCCTCGACGCAGACCCCATTGTCCGCGGTGTCAAAATCGACTTGACAGTACTGCTCACGCAGGGACTCCAGCTACTCGACGTCAAAGACAGGGACATACTAGCAGAGCTTCGGGCTTCAGACAGTCTTTTCAAAAAGCTGGTCAAGTGTTGTATGGGATATGCGAGATCCATGGCTGCAAATGGGCCAATGTGGCTTGAGTTGGGGTTATGGAATCGGGTGAGGTGTTTGGAAATATGTCCAACGAACCATCTGTTTTCGAACCACGAACGTCACCAATCCGAATGGAATGGCACCTTTGCCTCAAGGTTGGGACTAGATCAAATTGCACTTATCGAACTCGAGCGACGTCGCGCGGATCTTCGAATTGCGATTGACGACCTGGCTATCACTTCCGACCAACAAGACATGAGAGCCTTCAACAGCGGGATTGAGTTTGATTTGGTCCAAAAAGGCCTTATTCAAGCTCAACTCTTCCGTGCATATATGCACCACACATCTATAAGCCTCAGAACAACCCACGCGTTTGAGTCTCACATGGAACATTGCCTTTTGGCATCTCAGTTGCCGGTCGAAAGGCTTCCATCGCCGTTTACAGTTGGACAGGCATTCTCCATGGTCTCACTTCTGAATGTTGAAGGGACAACGCTGCCCTATATGTGTATCAACCCTGATCTGAGAGTGAATAACGGGGTCGTATATTCTTCGAATTGGGCGCTCATGCCGGTTGATGTGGTTGAAGATTGGATGGAGGCAAACCATCCTAACGGTGACCTGGTAGACGTCTTGCTGACTCGCAGTGATGGGCAGAGGGAGGATGTGTCTGAAGTGGTGGATGAAGAATAGTCGATGTGATAGACTAGTGATGAGTAGACCTTTAAACGAATTGACCTTTTTGCTGTATCAAAGCTATTCAGATGATGCGTGTAGTGACAGAATGATTTGAGTATCATGATCAACTGTTCCATCATGGCACAGCATGATATTCAACACTTGCTTCTTGCTGTAGAAGGTCTATGGTGCCACTTTATGCCAGACTGCTATCATCATGAACACAAACTCTTCATTATCAACTTGCCCTCATGTTAAGATTTACCCTACTTAAAAGCCGCTATGTGCCCCCCTTGAACATAGAACAGGCAAAGCTAGCCTATCATTAAATAACCCCAAAATCTGCTCAGTGCATTCATGGCGAGCAGCCACCAAAGTCCATACTCAGATTGACAGTAACCATCATCCAGTAGCCCTTTGCTTTCCTCTCAGCGAACCCATACTCCCATAAGATAAGACACGGCAGACTCTTGCTGCTGGATGTGGATGGCCAACACTTGAGATATCGATCCCTCCTCCCCGTTGTCGCGATCCAGCGTCTTCTACTTGGCAGCATCCGAGTTCACCTCACTGCTGAGGTGAGAGTTGGTGTGTCCGGGAAACTCGGCATCACGAACGGCGGCGATCCTTTTCCAATTGGACATGCTCAGACTCTCCACCAGGGTAAATCTGAATCCGTCGTTGAGACGAGAAACCCAGGTGAGGCAATCGCCCCAAAGCATCACCAAGTCATGGCAGTTCCTGTGGTTCTCGGCATGGTATTCGTGGCTGGCCTTGAATCCAACCACCAGAGAAACAGGACGCCCTTCTTTGACGGCCCAGCCGACCGTGAGGAAATCGTGGATGGCCGAGCATAGCTCCTTGTAGATCTCACCATTCTCACCCCATAACAGCCCGTAGAAGTCCAGCGATGGTGGGAGAGCGACTTCGAAGGGTCCGACGATGGGTGTTTTGTAGGGGCCAGAGCCCATGATGCTGTGCCAGAGTTTGAGGCGCAGGGCGTGAGAAGAGAAAAGAATTTGCTCAACGGGGGCGGGCCGAGCGATAACATCACCGGAAGTTCCATCTTGAGGAACCTTGTGGCCATTTTTCTGTAGCCACTGATCATATGTAGTCGACACTCCCATCCTCTCATCCTCGGGAGAGGGTCGATTTGGCCAAGGCCAATTGGGGACAGCGAGCCCAATGGCCTTGACGGTTTTGACTAGATATCCGTTAGCAAAGTTCATTGTGTTATCGTTGGAAATACTTACAGGAATGGTGCTAAACGGTGTGATCGATCATGTACTCGAAGTACACTTGACCGACCCTCAGCCAGTCGCAGCGGTGAAGCGCTGCGCACACTGATTCCTCCATCTTCTCGTACTTTTCGCGGAGGGCTTCCTCGTTAGACCATCCAGCTTTTGCGAAGTGAGACAGAATGATGTGGCGACGACCAGCAACGTCTTCGAATTTGACCTTGGTAGGATCAGCGTTCATTGTGTTGGAAGCCATCGTGGCTGGCGAAATGGTGCAGATGTTGAAGGTTGAAGATTGAAGATTGAGGAGAAGGGTTGACGAGGAGGAAAGCCGAAAATTAATACTTAGATTTCAGGCATCAATCAATTGTAGATGATTCAGAGCGGCTAGGTAGGAGTGTCCACGCGCGGTGATTGACAGTTGCTTAGCGGGGCTTCTCAAGGCTAAGGCCACAGTCAACTGTTTGCCAGCTGCTAGACAAACAATAATTTATCTTGTCAGCAACTCTTTCTTCTAACCAGCATCGCGACTTCATCTTTGATTCTGCTGCAAAGCCCTCCAAATAACAACAACAACAACAACCCCCTCTCTTCATCCATTCACCAGCAGTCTCACGATGGCCTCACAAAGCAACAACTCTTCGATGGATAACGCGAAGGTTTCCCCTGGCAATGACGCCAACCCAACTCCTGCTCAGAGCACCGAACCCAGTATCGTCCCGCCCCTTGAAGGCCGTAGCGGTACTTCTCGCTTTGGCGGCTTTCCGCTAGCCCCAAGAGTTGGCAATGCTCCTGCTGTTCCCCCGGGTGCTGCCCCTGTTGCTCCCACTGCCGCTCCCAGCCCTGCTAGTATCTATGGCACCGTCCCGGCATTTGTACGCGAATTGGTTCTTGGACAGCATGACTCTGGTCACCTTGTTCCTGCTACTCCTCCTGTTTCCCTTTCTGTTCAAGTAATGCCGCCACATATTTCGGACTCAGTGACCATCGTTATAATCTCACATCAAATCACTTTATTTGAGTAGTGCGATATTAATTTAGAGAGAGCTTCAGCGTAGTATTCATGGTCTGTATCAATCCCGTTTAATGGGCATACTTCTAAGAGCCATTGACCAACAAATTAACCGTCCGATGAACAATCTTGCCTCGCCTTAATCCTGCCATGGGGACTTGTGGATGGAGAACTAAATCCGTTAGGATGATGTCTTTGTGAAGTGGCATGACTTACATTGCCTGATCTGCCACCGCCGAGATCTACGGACACTCCTAATGACCGAACACTACATCTTCGAAAATACTGACGATGTGTCCCAGGATGGCAACAGAGTACCACTCAACGTTCACCTAGATGGGAGTTGTTGTCCACAGGGTCTTCCGTCTCCTGGTTCAGAGCCAAAGCATCGATAGCGGCCGAGACGCTCTCCCGTTGTTCGTTGTAGTCGGGTGCCGTCTCCTGCGCTGAATCACGAGAAAAGACCTGGAACCGCCCACTTCGTGGTTCCAAGCCCGTAGGAGATGCTGGATCAAGCCCGTGTCCCCTTTATTCTGTTAGTCTTTGTCCTTGAGTGGACAGGCATAACTTACGTCTCCTGGTAGTGGAAGTGTTCAACCGTAAGAGCATTATCGAGATACGTAAGGCCATCAACGATAACTCTCCTTTGTACCATGGCCATGGATATAGCTAACGCTGAGCCAGGCTCGAGCGGCGGAAGGTCGTCGTAACGGCTGGCACGGTCGCTGCCAGAGTCTTTGGCCTGCCCGAGACGCTCTCGTTTGGCGGCTACCTCGCGCTGGATCTCGGCCATGAGCTTCTCCAAGTTGAAAATGTCCGTCTTCATCTTGTCGATTTCTTCCTCACCGAGTTCGACATGCTCAGCATCCGGTCGTTGAGGGCTTGAGGAGCGCTCAGCCGGACGGTTTCTGTCTGCTTCAGTGGACATTTTGGATTGATGGTTTGTTTGTGAATGAACAGGAAATGATGGTGAGTCGTTGGAAGTGAGGGAGGTTGGTGTGATTGGGTAGCCCAGCTTCCTCGCTGTTCGAGGTCTGGCGATAGGTCCTGAAACAGGCGAGTCGATGAGGTGTTGTCGAAGTGAAAGGTTGAGAATTATGCCAGCCTCGTCAATTCTTATTCCCTAAAGTTTTCAGAGGCTTGCGAGCTTGGCCAAAATTTTGTTGCTAGGGTTAGTGATTCACGTAGAAATTCTGCCAGCCGCCTGCACTGCAAGCAGCCTCCCTCCAGAAATTCCTCCGTTTTTCTTTGTCTCCCTCATTCTTTCTTCCAAACACTTCATTCTTCTGCGCCTGCCTCTTTTACTTGCTTCTCATCATGGCGGCTACCCAGCTGAAGTGCACACTGCTAATTCCGCCTCCTTCTGGAGAAGGCGCATCGGGAGCGATTCCATCAGACCCAGAGAGCCAAGATGTTTTCGTCAACCTCACACACGGTGGAATCAAACTCTCATTTCCCCGTGACCCTGATCGAGGTATCTGGACATGGTACAGTCCAGACCTCGCATTGACTGACTCGAACATGCACCATATTATGATCGAGCTTCCCCCAGGGGGCTTTCAGACGACAAGTCAGGCACTGGTCACCGACGAAACCAAACGTCTGTTCGCAACGACTGGCCAAAAGGTCCCTGATGCATACATGGTGAAGTTCACCCTCAATGAGAACTACAGTGTTGAAGTCATCGGCTTTGGAACTCCTTTCCATGGTGCGAATGCTACAGTGGACTCATGGATCAACAATGGGGCTCAAATTTGCGAAGTGGCCTCACTAGATCAAATTCTCCAGGCGACAGAATTTACCCTCCTCATCCCGGCACCAGAAGATCAGATTCGATCATTTACCCGGTCTCTCAACGTTCGCCGGAGGGAGGCGGCCTTTGATTTCGGAGACACGTAAGTAGCTGAGGCCTTCGTTTTAGTTCAATCTAACCTCTCTCTTAGTCACACCTGGGATATGGATCGATACGCAAAACAGATACCCAACAAGCGAGGCACTTTCTTTCAACCATGTATTCGTTTCGAGAACGCGAATGAAAGAGACACGGCTCTTACCCAATGCCATGTCCAAGACGTCTGGGACTTCAGCAGATATTTGGAACAAATTGAGGACATGGAACTACCCTGCTTGATCTAGAAGGTCGGCGAGGAGCCAGATGAGAAGACAAAGCAGTTTGTCTGCTTACTCGAGCCGTCAAAGCAATTTGTGAGTGACTTCGTCTCATGTGATCCGCATCTTTTGACACTCGGAAACAGCAAGTCCAACACTGGCGCGCAGCCCGTCGCGCCCTCAAGGGAGACGCGAGCAAACTAGTTGTGACTTTCAAGTCACCTAAACACGCAGCCTGGGAAGCCTTTCACTTGACCTTCGCTTCCTCGGACCATCTTGCGGGAGTGGACTGCAACCGTCGACTTCCACTGCTATTGACTCGACCGGAGCAGAAGCAACCTGGCCATGACTTTACTCCGCTTAGCTATCCCAACTACGAAGCGACAGACGAGAAGTCAAAACGAAGCATCGTGACGCTTCAATGCCAGATCAACCTTCACGGCGAGCAGCGGCGTGTATCTGCTATCAATAACTTGAGTTCTCTCGAATTTTCGCCTTCATCTATGGCGACAAATCCGCATGCTTCCATCACGCAGGCGGTATTCAATGAGTTGCTCATCGGCAAAGGGCTTTGGTCACTGCAGAGGCAGGGCATCAACGTCAAAACTCCTACTTTCGACCTTTTCGACGGTATTCCTGCCGAAATCAAGGAAGCCTGCCTTGATCAGGTCTTTCAGGATGACAGGGAAAGGGTGCAGCATTATTTCGGCAAATTGCACCTTGGTCTCGGGCTGGTGTCTGGCCCTCCTGGAACAGGGAAGTCTCACCTTGCCGCGATTTTGGTCATAGCCATGTGCTTCAACAGCTCTATTCAGCAAGTGTATGTCGCCGCAGCCTCTAACGGCTCAACAGACAACATTCTCGATCGTATCGGCGATGTGGCCCAGAAGGTTACCGCGAAGCTGCAAGGCCATGCAAAGCACCTCATGGCGCTGCGGGGATACAGTCTCCACATTGAGGCCGACAACTGTATGTTGTCTCTGCTCGGCAAGCCATTCAAGGAGGAGACTATCTGGAATCCATCTCCCTGGCGATTCGAGCTCTCCTTATGTTGGTGGACGCTGCGCGCGCTGGGGGCTAACGGGGTACCGCCATTGACGGTGGATGACAATTCCGAACTTTGGGATCTTCACCAGAAATTGAACGAACTCGTCTCGTCGCCTTCAAACGATCCTGAACTGTCAGCGTTTCGTCAGCTTGTGGAACTTGCTCGAGGTATCAAGCCTACTTCCTCATACACACGTTTAGAGGCACAGGACTCTTATCGAAAAGCTCTAAACAGGCTGATGGGGCTTGTGGTCCAGTGCGCCAATGTCGTTGCGACCACCCCAGGGGCCTCAGGTTCCTGGATCTATCGAATGTTCAACAACACCAAAGCTCGAGCTGTTGTGTTTGACGAAGCAGCTACGCTGTTCTGCTCTGATGCGTTACTGGTGTATGGTAACACCCCTCGGCCGATGGTTGCGATCGGTGACCCCAAGCAACTTGCTCCTAATCTGGCAACCGCCTTTGAGCTGCGGCATGGTAATCGTTCGAAGCACGACAGGCGCCTTGACAGCCAGATACCTTTTCGGGACCGCCTTCGAAACATGCCCCGGGATCCCATTCCGACGAATCGTTTCGCCAAATTTACACAGATATCATGGCTCTCATGGTTCATTCATCTAGGATGGCCGGTGTTCCATTTGTACACCCAACATCGCATGGCCGAAGGACTGTTCGACCTTTCCCTCAACACTGTTTATCAGAATCTCAGGCCTCACTTCAAGTACAGCCCACTGTGCAACCCTGTGAACTTCAGCCTTGGTCTCAGAATTGAAGAGTATCTGAAAGCCGAGTATCACATTCCCTCCGGTAACACATTGCAGCCTGTGTTTTTCGACTGTCAAGGATGCCCCTGCCGCGAATGGCTGGATAGTCTTTCACGCCTCAATCCACGACAGGCCGATGTGATTGCGACGTTTCTGGTGAAGATGGTCAAGACCCTGAACTTGCCCACTCAAGACATTGTCGTCTTGACCCCATATCGAGCAAATTTGGGGGCAATTGGGAGACGATTCCGAAGGGAAAACGTGCTCAGAAATATCGCACTCTCTACTTTTGATCGGTTCCAGGGTCGTGAAGCTCAGATTGTGATTTTGGCTTTGTGTGTCGACTTCGATACTGGTCCTCTGTTCGTCGCAGAAGAGCGCAGCCTCAACGTCGCTTTGACACGTCAACGATCTGGTCTTCTGATATTCGGAGACATTAAAACACCAAAGTACACATACGATCGGGACCCGGAACTCGGGGAAACGAGACTCGACCACACCATGATCAAGAGTGTATTCAACACGATTAGCAACACTCGACGTGTTGTAACACTCCATGGCGACCAGAAAGTCGACCCTGACCATTTTTGGGAAACCCAAGATATGAGACGCTCTCTTCCATACAGGCGATAGGTCATCGAGTCCAACGACTGCACACTGCATACTGCATGGATATGGAATGAGTGCAGATTAGTTTTGGGGTATGTGCTACGATGTGACCACTATAATCGGTATGAGATACAGTTAGTACTACATTGTGATGGAAACAAAGGGATGGAACTACAATGAAATTTTGTTACACTACTACCTGGGTTGTGGATTTCTGTCAACCACTTTGCGTTGCTTCCGACACTTGAGTCTCCTGGTAGAGAGATGGAGCAT
This sequence comes from Fusarium tanahbumbuense, assembly GCA_012977735.1. Classification (NCBI taxonomy): domain Eukaryota; kingdom Fungi; phylum Ascomycota; class Sordariomycetes; order Hypocreales; family Nectriaceae; genus Fusarium; species Fusarium tanahbumbuense. The sequence continues at coordinate 11,214 of JAALXH010000174.1, forward strand.
ATCTCGATTATGTCTATACACTGGGCGTGCGACCGTCGGAACAAACAGATAAGCAAAGCCTAGAGAGTATGGCTCTAAGATAGGAATTGATGTTTGAGTTTAGTAATATGCGATCCAGTGTTTGTGTGTGGAAAAATCGCGAGTAGAATTGGCAGGAGCGGTGGTGGCCGAGCAAAGGTAGAAATTTTCGCTGCGTCACCAACAACTCCCATTTTTTACCACTTCCAACGATCTTCAAACATCGAGGTCTGTATTGCATCAAACACTTGCTTCATCTGCTCATGTTTCTCTAGAGCGGGATCAGATGATTTGTTCCACGCCGCAAGGCGTCGCTATCGCCCGCAAACATTGGCACCCAAACACCGAGCACGCAATCAATCGCCGCCAGATCGTGGTTGACTTTGCTCAATCGCCACCACGTCAAGATTTCATATTCAGTCCAGTATTCCAACTCCAACTCGATATTCGACGATGAACGTCGCGATCGCAGAAAAGCTCTTAGCGGATTGCGACCGTGTGCGAGTCAGCCCCACTGGGTTGGGTTGGTCAAGACCGGAGAGCCTACTTGCAGTCCCGCCATCAGAGTTCTGGGACCTCAGGATCACTAAAGAAGCTGATTACAGAAGAATGACGATCGAGGAGACTGTCCCACGATGCTTCGTATGCCGATGGGGACGAAGGGCCTTCAGCGCGCGCAAGTGACTTGGTACGACTCTCGTCGAGCATCTAGGCTGATCCAATGCGATGCTCTGTATGACGATTACCGATTGAGACGATTTACCCACGATGCGACCATGGCGGACGAGGATCCTGTGGGCGACACAGCACAACTCTTCCTCCCCACGCATTCGACCTAACAATAAGACTAAACCAAGGTTGCCGACTGGAATACTGGTCTTTTGGCTTACAAGTGATCTTGTGCGCTTCTTGTAAGCATAGGTCAGTCCATGATGGCGCCCTGGGGTACAATCGCCGATTGAGACGGCGTACTTATGAGATCATCGACGTCGACGAGAATGCCGAGCCTTCGGCTTTTAAGTGACTTGGAACACTTCTTATTGAGCATTGGGATCATTGTATCCTGGCGCCCTTCATAGTGACACCTCACTGACAAAAATGCAGGGCCTTCGGCACGTCAGCGATCCGATGCGGCTGTTGTCCGGCGGTGCATTCAATGTGCTTACACCACTCTGACCCTACCGGCAACGGGATTGAGCCTTTAGTCGACTCATCCCATCGATCTAGTACCGCTCTCTTTTCGACGCGCATTCTACCTGCTACTGAGACCATTCAACAAACAGCTGTCTCTCACGCCATCCCCGCCCTCGCGAACCCACCAAGAGCTTTCGAGTCGACACGCGAGACGACGCGCCATCCCCGCCAAACGAGCATCTACGCCAGCTGGTCTTGATGTCGTAAGTCAGAGGTCAATTGTCCAGCTTCCCCGGACGCTGACCGCCCAGCGCAGCCACGCAATCACGAATCGAAACACCAATCTCAGCCCTATCGTGGTCGTTGACGATACGCAAGACACCAATGTTGAAGCGCCAACTTAGCCTCCAAATGACGCACTAAGTCATCGGCAGTTGGACATCCGACGGCATTCAATTATTCCGCTTGTTATCGGACGAATAAACATCCCGGCTCTGTACCAAGTCGGCCGAGTCTATGTCGCATTCGGTACGAACCAACCGGGGTGAAACGGGGCTGTGCGCCCGAAACGCAATTGAAGCATGTGATGAGACACAGACGAGTTTGAGAGATGAGACTGACTTTTGGTATATAAAGAGACGACCAGTATCAATTGAAACGAATTACTTCAACATAAACAATCACAGCAATCATGGCACCCATTCCAAAGACTCAAGGGACTATTCACGATGATTCTACTTCAATTGGGAGACGTTTTGTTGACCTCGCCAAGGTATGTGTAGGGTAACCTACCGATTGATCACCAATTGACAAGTCAGTTCCTATCATCATTGAAAGGCGATTTAGACCTCGCAAACGTCACAGCTCCTCCGTTCTTCCTCGCTCCATCATCAGTCGTCGAAAATCCCGGAAGCTGGGCACAGCGACCATGCCTATTCACAGCTCCAACGAGAGAACTCGACCCAGCAAAGCGGAGTCTGTCAGTCCTTCAATTATTCCTCGCCGGTCTTCGGAGTCAACTCTATGTCGCTGGTGCACCCAACGTCAGCATCAAGAAGCCTCTCAACGCGTTTCTTGGCGAAATGTTCCTAGCGTCCTGGAGTGAGGATGACAGCAATACGCGATTAGTCGTCGAACAAGTCAGCCATCATCCACCCATTACCGCCATGCATATCGCCAGCGAGGAACACGGCATTCGAGCCGATGGTTATGGGCGGGTCGAGATGACATTTAATGGAAACATCAACATCAAACAAATGGGCCATGCGGTGATACATCTTGATAGATTTGACGAAGACTATCTGGTACCACTTACCGACGTCACTGTCCGAGGATTTATGTCTGCTTGTCTTTATCCTGAGATCACTGGCACATACACGATCAATTCGAGCTCTGGATATGTTTCTGAGATTGACTTTTCGGGAGCCGGCTTCTTCCGAGGGAAGAAGAACTCTTTCGAAGCGAAGGTTTATCACAAAGACCAACCCAAGAAAATCTGCTACAAGATTTCTGGAGTCTGGAGCGAGGGCTGGAAGATCACCGATGGGAACGGAAAGCTGGTAGGAACACACACTGTCGAGCCAGAGACCTCTTCAATGGACATCAGACCTCTGGAGGAGCAGGACCCACGAGAATCAAGACGAGCATGGGGAGACGTCATATCATCTCTGGAACAAGGAAACTATCGCGACGCATCGGCAGCTAAGCACAAGGTTGAAGAGGCACAACGGCAAAAGAGAAGGGAGGAGAAGGCGTCAGGAAAGACATGGCAGCCCGCTTTGTTCAGGAATAGTCCAGGACATGAGCATGAGGTGTTCCATCGGTTGGCGAAGGGGACAAAATGGCAGCTTTATGACCAAGAGACTAGAGGAGTTTGGAGACTTGATGAGGAGAGTTTGCGTCAGATGGGATAGACACTTTACTGTTAGACATGATAGATACCCAATACCATACACTTAATATTCGACTTCTTGTCATCAATCAGTTTATATTACATCCATGCTCAGCCCAAGATTGTGGTTATCTAGGCACTATCCTCTTCCGCCTGATCGACGGTGACCCCTACCCCGGGGACATCGACGATCTGGCGAGAGGTCCGGGGCCTTTCACGCCGAGCCAATTGCTCCTCCGTATACATAACACTCCTTAACAGCTGCATCTTTCTTGCACGCGCTCGAGCCCTCTGAGGAGCATGGTGAGCGGTTACGAACATATCACCAGCACTGACCTCGTTCCAGCCCTGCTGTATAGCCAGCCTGTCGCGCTCAATATCGCCCGTCAGCTGGACACATCCGCGGGGTCTGTTGGCGGTATCGGTGGTGTTGATGCCACCACCGGGCATGAAGCCTGGCAGGATGGCTCGATCAGCAGCAGGGGCGACAGGGGCGACATAGTGCTGCTCATTCCTCCCGGTGATCCCTGCGAAGGACCCTCTGCCGCTATTCCCACGACCACGACCATTGCCACGGCCACGTCCACGGCCAGTACCACGACCGCGAATAATAGGGCCAAAGCCAGAGCCAGACAAGCCCGTGGTTCGGGTTCCAGGGTTTGTGGTAGGCGGATTGTTGCCAGAGCCAGCGGGAAGTGCAGGAGTGGGAGCGGGAGCGACAAAGTCGAAAGGGTTATTCTGGACTCGAAGGTCCATTTCAGAGCCAGGCGATCCAGTAACTGGTGCTCCAATGGTACTGCCGTTGACCTCGTTGCTGCCAAGGCTGGTGGTGGTAGTGATAGTGGTGATGGTGGTGCCAGTAGTGGTTGTATTGGTAGTAGTCGTGGTGGTAGTGGTAGTGTTGGTAGGAGCAAGAGGAGCAAGAGGAGCCCGAGTGGTGTTGTCCATTGTGTTGTCGCCTTGTGGGGCCATCGCGATCGTCCAAGTTTGTGTAGAGTGTAGTTTTCTGTTGTTGAGCACTCGAGCAAGATGGCGACGACGTGTTGAAAAAGATAGATTTCAAAGAAGAGATTTAGTTGTCTCACAGTTGCTAGGTAAGGTAGATCGATTCAGTGACAGTGACGGCCGGCTGCTAAGTTCTAACATAGGTCGCATATGTGCAGCGCCAGCAGTTGGACACCAGTTGGCATAAATGCAGATAACTTGACAGTGGGGCTAGGCAATAACATCAACTTCTGTTCGCGCAGTAATCTCAGAAACTTCAACAACACACACACGCGCGCTCTCTCTCTGTCTCCGAAACGAACACTATCAAACACGTACCGTCATCTGTTTTCTATTCCCGGAACAAAGACATCCATTCAGCATGTCCTCAAAGCAAACCACGATCGACAAAGAAGACTTAGAAGAGATGGAGCACGACCTCAAGGCATTGGAGATGATCATCGCTGAGGCGCAGCGTGAAGCGGCCAAGATTCGACAGCGTCTTTACGATGGCGTAGAGTCTGGTGACGCGCCTGCCAACAAACTGCCGGCACCTGACCGTAACTCAATGTTGGCTGTAGCTAAGGCCCATATAAACAGGGCCATCATCAAGCAGGGCCTGTCTTATCTCGACAAAGCCCTTACGTTTGATCGACTCCTCAACCGAGAGACGTAAGTTATACCTGTCTACTCTTGAACACAAACTAACAGACCTAGTTAAATGTATCCATCTGAAGGAATCCCGTTGTCGATTCCAAGGAGAAGAAATGCGAGACAGGGTGGCTGGTCGGACGGTTGATTTTTTCATCGAGAGAGTTTAGGACTATTCCCATCAAATGGGATCAATACAAACTGATGATACTACACTGGATTGTCCTTTCCAAGCCAACATTGCACTGCTCCAATAAAGTGATTCAACCTGGTATCATAGCAGCAATCGCCGAGTTACCCTTAGTTATAAACTCTAGCACTGCTGACTGTCGGCCATTTGCACTGAAAGCTGCATGTTGTAAGATTTAGTCCAGTAGACCATACGTTGCTACCTGAAACACCGGGTGACAGGTGACCGTCACTTTCAGTGAATCGATTTGCCTTACCTAGGTCGGTAGCTACAGGCAATCGCCTTCCAATAATTGTTAGGCAGCCCTTGACTTCCTTCCCATTCATTTCCCCCTCCGCTTTTCTTTTTCTCATTCTTTCCTTCACAACTCAAAATCTCTGTGTCTGTATTGTCCTCTTTCCTCAACGCCCTTCCCACATCTCATGATGGTATCATCACTGAGATGCACTCTTGTATTTCCTGATGATCCGTTCAGGCCTTCATATGAGCCGATTCCGTCCGATCCAGCGAACAAGAATGTCTTCGTCAATCTCAAGAAAGAGGGTGTCGAAATTTCTTTTCCACAGCAAGGTGATCATGGTCAGACGTTGTACCGTCCGGATCACGAACCGACGGACTCCATGCACCGCGTCATGATCGCGCTCCCCCCAAACGGTTGCGTTGTTCGAATTCAACGACTGATAGCAGCAAGCAACAAGACAAGCCTGTACCATGCTGCGACCGGACAGAAGATTGAGGATGTCTGGATGACGAGCATCCGTTTTGAAAAGGACCGCAGTCCCCAGATCATCGGCTACGAAACCCCCTACAACGGCACCAATGTTATCGTGAGTAACTATATCAACAAAGGCACCCTGGTCTGCGGAGTGGCCTCCTTGGCCCAGATTATCCAGCTGACCGAACTCATCCTCCTTGTACCGGGACAACTGAGCCACCTTTTGGAGCTTGTCGAACCGTTCAAGATTCGCGACAAGCCAGACGATGTCGAGTGGACGTTCGAAACGGGCCTGGACGCTGTTATGGCACCCTTGGAAGCGGAGGTGTTGGCAGTAGAGGCCAACGCTCGTGCAATCAGGGACCGCGACGTACAGAGAGCGCGAGAAACGGCTCCTGATTACAACCTGCAACGAGAGAGCGTTTCGGCCGCTCTCGACAAGCTCTGTCTGGTCCAGGATAAGGAGACGGATGATTCCGAGGACGACAATTCCCACCTACGCGAACATTGAATTGCACTCTGTTATCCTTCAGGAACACGCACCTTGACCATCGTCAAAAGGTATCAACATCTTCGAACAGGACATCTTTGTTCACCAGGATGTGACCATACGGTGGCATGTCGGACATCGTAAGTCATTCCTCTTCACTCATATACAGATACTAACATGTCTCGTTCAGTGCACTCATTCAACCGAAGCCTGTTCTCCTACCGTCGAGAAAGAAGCCAGATGCGAGAAGAAGATCGATTGTGATGAGTGCGACTCCATGGGACAGTAAAGGCAATGTTGGACTGTGGGCTGGATGGCTGGTTCGATCGCTACGGTAGCTCATCCGCATCAAAGGGATAATACAGACTGGCATAATACCCTGAGTTCTGCTCACCGAATTGACGTTGCACGACCCAAATCATTTGATGGAATCTGAGAACATGGCGACAATCATCGCATTACTGACACACAAGCATAGCTGACTTTTCTTGCAGAAGAAACAAAATGTCCCGCAAACAATCGTTGTCACTTCGAACGGCCCCTCACCGAAGCTTTGCCAGGAGTACCTTTGTCCTTCAACAATCCGGCATGAATATCCTCCGATCATCCACGAACTCGACGGTCTCTAATTCCGGACCCGAAAAATAACAAATATCCTCCGATCCATCAGCTGAACTGTGGTGGAGAATCACAAGTTGGCGGAGACCTTATTGAGAAGATACGCGACACCATCCGCACATTCATCAACTCCGCCCGACATCCGAGAGGGAGGACCCACCAGTTCATTCGCCTCATCGTGCTCAATCTGGTCCAGGGGGATTCCGGGGTAAAGTAGTGTTCATTGCTCACTTTCTTTATAGCCTAGATTTGTTGACCAATTTGTTTTAGCTGGAGCCTCCAATCTTCAAAGTCCAACAACTCCCGATATGCATATCCATCAAAGGCCAACCATCGACGTTGAGTCAACGCTCGCGTCTCTCACCCTTGCTGAAAAGATATATCTTCTATCAGGTTCGTTTCCAAAGTCTTGAGCATTTCTGACTTGACTGACAATTACGAGGCTCCGACTTTTGGCACTCTACCGCTATCCCGTCTCATGGAATCCCTTCTGTCAAATGCACCGACGGTCCTAATGGTGCTCGTGGCGGTCGATTCTTCAATCCAGTACCAGCACTATGCATACCCTGCGGAACAGGTCTCGGTGCAACATGGAACCCGGAACTTCTTTACGCAGCAGGTCAACTTCTCTCTCGAGAATGCGAGGCAAAAGGCGCCCATGTGTGGCTAGGTCCGACAGTCAACCTCGTTCGAGGTCCTCTCAACGGTCGCGGATTCGAGAGCTTCTCTGAAGATCCTTATTTGAGTGGAGTGTTGGCTACGGCTATTATCAAGGGAGTGCAAAGTCGAGGTACAGCGGCAGCGTTGAAGCATTTTGTTGCCAACGATCAAGAAACAGCCAAAATGTCAACCGATATCTGCATGTCAGAAAGGGCACTGCGGGAAGTGTATCTGAAACCTTTCCAGATGGCGGTACGAGATGCTAAGCCAAAGGTTGTCATGTCTTCATACAACAAGGTCAATGGAGTCCATGTTTCTGAGAGTAAGAAGCTTTTGCAAGATGTTTTGCGAGGGGAATGGTGTTATGATGGGCTAGTGATGAGTGATTGGTAAGAATGCCTCCCGTCTTCTGATGTCAACTAACGAAATCAGGTACGGTACATATGGCTGTACTGATGCTCTCAACGCTGGTGTTGATATCGAAATGCCCGGTCCTTCCAGACATCGTGCCGACAAAGCTATAGTAGCAGTTGTCTCGGGAAAGGTTAGTAGAAAGACAATAGACGATCGAGCAAGAAAGGTTCTTGAACTGGTCAACAACGTGGCAGCAGCACGAGTATCGACAAAAGAAACGACCCGAGACTCGCCAGATGATCGAGCGCTCAACAGACGGCTAGCTTCTGAGAGTGTCGTCCTTCTCAAGAACTCAAGTAACATCCTGCCACTTCATTCTGTAGATTGCGAGGATGTAGTTATCATAGGAGCAAACGCCAAGCTTCTTGCTACGTGTGGTGGAGGGAGTGCGAACCTCCGGCCATACTATACAAGCTCAGTCTTTCAAGGTATTCGACACCAACTACCCTCGAATGCAAAAGTTCACTTCGAGCCCGGCGTTTCTGGACACGTTTTGCCTCCATGCTTCACTGAGGATCATGTCACCGACCAAGACGGCAATCGAGGTGTTTCCATCTCTTTCTTCAACGAACCGGAGTCCATTCAGAGCAGAAAACCTTTCGATCAACAAACCATACCCGATACGACTTACCAACTCATGGACTACGACCACCCAGATAAAGGCGAAATATTTTACATGTCGATGAAAGCCAACTTCAAACCCGAAATTGATGGATTATATGAATTCAGCCTTGCCAGCTATGGCATATCGAAATTGTACATCAATGACAATCTTGTTATCGATAACGAGACAGTACAGACCCACGGTGGGATGTTCTTTGGTCATGGGTCTACAGAAGTACGCGGGACATACGAAATGAGATCAGACCAAAGCTATCGCCTACGGGTTGAATCTGGTAGTGCATCGACATCAAGGACTACTGGTGGTTCATTCATTCCAATCCCTGGAGGAGCCTGTCGTCTTGGTGGCTGTCTCAAATTCGAACCAGCTGAGGGCATCAGACGTGCAGTTGCAGCAGCAAAAAGGTGCAAACACACTTTCGTCGTCGTCGGTCTCAACGCAGATTTGGAAAAAGAGGGCAAGGACAGAGAGTCAATGTCTTTACCACCTCACGTCGACGACCTTGTGTCAGCTGTTCTGGAAGCCCAGCCCAACGCCATCGTGATAACTCAAGCCGGAAACCCTATCGCGATGCCATGGCTCCATCAAGCCAAGACTATTCTTCACAGTTGGTATGGCGGGAACGAGGCGGGTAATGCTGTCGCGGATGTCATATTCGGTAAAGTCAATCCGAGTGGAAGGCTTCCCATGACTTTTCCAAGCCGACTCCAAGACGGACCAACCTTTTTGAGTTTTGGCAGCGATAACGGGAGGATCTATTATGCTGAGGATGTATTTGTTGGGCACCGCTGGTTTGAAGCTCGAGATATTGAAGTAGCTTTTCCGTTTGGGTAAGTCATTTCAACGATTCTCCATCATTTACTAACGCAGCCAAGACACGGACTTAGCTACACCACCTTTTCTACTACCAACATCCGAATGACGAACAACGATGTACTAGTTGACGTCAAGAATACGGGCTGTATGGCTGGCGCTGAGGTGATCATGCTCTACGTCTCGTTTGACGAATCCAAGTCGGGCAAAAAGTCGAGATTTCTACGGCCTGTTCGAACACTAGTCGGGTTTCAAAAGGTGTCTCTTGAACCGGAACAGGAATTCTCGGTTACTATGACGCTGGACAAATACAGCACTGCGGTGTGGGATGAGATTGCGGACAGTTGGTTGTGCGAGGCGGGGACGTATACGGCTTCCGTTGTGACTTCCAGTGGAAGTTTGGAGGCTAGCTTTGTTGTAGGGCAGGACATGTATTGGAGCGGAGCATAGATTATTGTAGAGTATATAATTACAGTTTTAGTATTCTTCAAACAAGTACACCCATGTCTAAAATGTATCCGCATCTGCCATGGTCCAGCCCCCATAGTCCAAAGGCCAAAACGAGTCCATAAACACATCCGGTTGCCCAGATCCATATTGACCGTGAATTCCGATGGCCCAGAGATTTTCCTGAGGCTCTGCGTCTCCGAAATACCCGCCAAAGTCGGTTACCTCTGATTCCATGACCCCAGACGTGACGTTGATGGGAACAAAATCCGAGGTAGCCGCCACAGACGAGTTGGAGAATGCTACATCAGCACTCCCACCTTCAGACATGCCATCTTGTTCTTCTTGAAAGTTCAAATTCTGAACAACGTCTGTGACGCTGTGCTTAGAAAAGACCTCTTTAACTTGCGGTCTTGAAAGTCTGTTGCTTTCTGATTCTTCCTCAGCCCAGATCGATGGTCCGTCTCTGTTCCTCTGCGCATCATTCAACAAATCATTTATACCCTTTAATAATATCGCCGTCGTAGGCAAGATCGTAGCTTGTTCTCCCAACGCTTCCGAACAAGCGGTCAATCTGGCAACCAGCTCCATCTGTGGCATGTTACCCATAGGATACTGTCCAAGTCTTGAAATAATTCTCGCAGAGTGGAATGCACACATCGCCATCGACGGATCACTAATCAATTCAGAGCTTCCCACAATTTTTGGAAGTTCGAGGATCTTTGAAACGGAAATAGCGTGCATGAGACACTTTTCTCGACAAGACGCCGTGAACTCGGGTGACAGATTTAGAATCTCTGACGCGGGAAGACCTTCGCGAAATCCGGGGATTGTGAAGCGAAACAGATCGCAGTGTGTTTGGTGATACCATGCATGCAGCATCAGGAATGGTGTACGAGAGGGTGAGAATGCGCGCAGTGAGAATGATGTTCTGTCTAGGTGATAGCGAGTTGGCAGCGAAGCTGAGAATTGGCGTAGTTCGTTTTCGATGGATTCGACGGCTAGGAGACATTCTTCTATCGGTTTTCGGTGATTGGTAATTGTCAGAGTAAGTCTATGAGAATCAGCTGGTGCGTTTAGTGAGAGATGCAACGTTGGTACCTTTGCACGCGATTGCGAATGTCTAGCACTCGGATGCAGTACCCCAGAAGACCTATACTGGTATCAGACTGTGAAGGCTGGTGAAGAGGTTCAGTGGTAACTGGTATATCCATAGAAAACGACTTTTCGTTACACGGCAGTCTGATATGCAGAGTCTCAGGCGTACAAGCCGTGAATTCCGCCTTTCCACTCGAGTACAGCGAGTCCATGATATAAATAGCCCACATCAACCTTCTCCTCCGCTCCTGTACTAGAAATCCCAGTCGAGGATCCTCATGATTAAGTCTCAGAATATGAGCAAGTCTAGACGTCAGAGCCATGGCCACAAGCATTTTGCTAACGCGTTGAGAAAGGTAATGATCCAGTGTAACAAGAAGCCAAGCTTCAACGTCAGATACTTGTGGAAGGGCTAGTTTCTGCAGGAGACGAGACTCTGCATCTTGAATCCATTTTCTTCCTGTGTTGCGATTGCTTGGGTCTATGAAACGAGATGTGATGCCGCATATTGCTAGCAAAAGACATGGGTTGAGTTCATTCTTGGACCATGATTGGAGAAGTGTAGCTCGATGGAGAAATCCGTAGCATGGGATTGGGTGGACGAGATCGAAGTAGGCGTCGATATGTTGTTTGACTGTTTGTTTGTTCCTGTTTGTATAAGAATGTGTTCATAAAGTTTGGGGGAAGCGTACTGTAGTAATTGTTGAGACATCGGCGATGATGCGGATGATTCAGTAGCCTGTACACGAGCTTGAGTTGGTGCATTCTCGACGCCTCTCGAGTCTCCGACAGGTGATACAAAGTCGGAGGAGTCCGATGCTTCGACCTGAAGCGACTGCCTCGACGTTGGGGGTGTCGGATAGTGACACTCAATGCCCCGATCCAAACATCTCGAACATGTCGGTCTTTTACCAGAACACTTCAATTTTCGATCTTTGCAACGGATACACGCTCGCGATACTCGTCTTCTCTCCAGGATTTCGAGTTCTCCGTCGGACGACAGTAGAGAGCATGTAAATTTGAGTCGTTTGCAGTTCTCACAACCTCGAGGGTCTCCATCGCATGCTACCTAAAACCAATCAGACTATGGTTCGATAGAGAAATGAGTGTATGCATACCTTGCGGTTCCGACATTGAGCACATATCCCGGATGTCTTGCCGATGCGGGTACGGGTACGCGATGCGTTTCTCTGATCAGTCATTGTCGATAATTGAGGATGGAAATCGGGGGGAAAAAGAGATTTACTCCAAAACGTTCAATCTCGCGGCATCAATTCCCCCCGACTTCCGAGTCCGGGATGCACTAACGGATACTCCACATACCCCAGAACCTTAGTTTTTCATCCGTGGGGAAAATCAGGAGAACCAAGCCAAGACCATGATCTGGAACGAATTTACCTTGTTGTTTGGCGTAGCTCGTGATACTCGTATTTTGCGGGGGATGATGTTACTGACGGGGTATATCTAAAGGCATCACCCCGGCCTCAAGACAGTCCTCGATCATCCAAGACAAGCACAACCACAACGCAACAATGTTGTCCAACAACAGAATTCTAAAACACTTCAATCGCCATCTCGGCATAGCCTTCGCCGTCATAGCCGTCTCGACATTCAATTACGGTTTTGATAATGCAGCCTACAACAACACCCAAGCCATGGAAGCATTCCAGACGCAATTCGGCGAATGGGATGCTGACGCTGGCAAATACAGTATCCCTCCTTCTTGGCTCTCCCTGTTCAACAGCTTGAATTATATCGGTTTTGGTGCTGGTGTTATTATTGGCAGTCTTGTCAGTGAGCGCTGGGGGAGAAGATGGTGTATGTTTGCTATGAGTGCTTGGGCTTTGGTGCCTGCTGTTATGGCTGTTACTTCTGTTACCAAGGATCAAATCATGGCTACTAGAATCCTCAACTGTACGTATGCTCTGGTCCTGTAAGTGATGTTAGCTGACGATGGCAGATATTTATATTGGCATGGAACTCGCTGTCGTCCCTGTTTATCAATCCGAGATTATGCCACGCGAAATTCGTGGATTTGCTGTTGGCTCGTACCAATTCAGCTTGATGGTAAAGTCTCTTCTCCGAGTATATGTGTTTCACCATCTAACAGTCAATAGTCTGGCACTCTCATTGTCGCCTGCGTATGTAGAGGCACAAGCACTCTATCCGGCAACCTCTCATTCCGTATTCCCTTCGGCCTCTTCTTTATCGTCCCAGTCTTTGTCATGTGCGCCATCTTCTTCATCCCAGAGGTACATCATCCACATAACCCACATCGAACTCATCAACTAACCAAATAGTCTCCACGATGGTTACTCACCAAAGATCGAACCGAAGAAGCACGAGCAGCCCTTGGCAAACTCCGAGAAGGAAAACAAACCGAAGCAGAAATCGACGAACAATTCGCCACACTTCAATACGCGTTAGAACATGAACCGGAACAGGGAAACTACTTTGAACTATTCCAAGGAAAGAACCTCAAACGAACAGCCATCGTTGTCGCCATGAACTTTTTCCAGCAAGCCACCGGTCAAGCGTTTGCCTCTACCTACGGCGCCATTTTTATCCGCGACATTGGAACTGTTAATCCGTTTACCATGACTATTGTCAATGCTATCGTCAACCTTTGCTCTGCGTTTGCTGGTCTTTACCTTGTTGATCGAGCTGGTCGACGGTAAGTCTTCTTCACAAGGTTGAGAATATTGCTAATTTATGTAGTCCTCTGTTGTTGACTAGTGCCGGATGGATGTTCGCGGCAATCATCACCATGGGCGCCCTAGGAACAGTACCAAACCCATCCTTCGGCGTAAAGTCCGGCATCGTAGCTATGCTGACGCTCTTCGGCTCTGGCTTCACGTTTGCCTTTGCACCACTCAACTATGTCATCACAACCGAAATCCCAGCTCTTCGTCTCCGAGACGCATCGCAGCGAACAGCCTCCATCGTCAATGTGGCTGCCAATTTTCTTGTCAGCTTCAGCATTCCTTATATGCTGTACGATCAATATGGAGGTTTGGGGTCCAAGGTTGGGTTTGTCTTTGCTGGGATTCTCGCATTGGCTATTCTGTTTGTTATCTTTTGTGTTCCTGAGTGTAAGGGGAAGTCGCTTGAGCAGATTGATCGGATGTTCAATGAGGGTATTGCGCTTCGAAAGTTTGGCAAGTATAAGCCTGAGGATATAGCTGGCGATGTTGAGGAGACGGTAGTGAAGGGTGAAAAGTGAGGGTTTGTTATTCACCCAAGTGTTGTCGTCTTATAAGACTGTCGCAATTTATATCAAGTACGGTTATTATATTCGTTATTCAAATAATAGCCAGAGAAAGACCAAGTATTCAGCTGCAATATTGCCCGAAGCTTTGCCAACAATTAGTATTATTAACTTCAACAGCTCGACATGAATATCCTCCGATCCATCGCCGATGAGATCAACCTCGGATCCCGAATCTTGCTTTCAACGTCAACGTTTCACTTGAACGCAGCCCATTCCACCAAGACGCCCACCGACAGCCACGAAAAGTCTAAACAAGATTGTCAGTTTATCTATGCCACGGGCTATAACATCATGCCAGCCAATGGTGGATGAAGAGTCATCCTCATCGGGAATACCAACGGAATCTGGACCTAAGCCCGGAAGACTGATATAAAGCACCAACATTCAATCACTCACATCAATTCATTTCCATGCACTTGTCCTCCATCCCAATTGGCCTCACCAATTGCCGACGCATTCACCTCATACAGACATGGTCCATCGTTAGGGCTGACGATATGTGGGTATACGTCGCAAGTGCAACCAGGGTCCTTCGTATTCGCATTAAGATTACAAAAAAGCACGGATCCTCCTTCACTCACTTCACAACAACCATCATCATGTTTACTCGAATTTTGGTCCTCGGGACAGTGCTGGTTGCACTCGTCGCGTTACTCTTTCCTCAGCAGACAGAAGTACATCCTCCGTTTGTCAAGGGAAGGAACGGCACTGCGTTATTTCTGGTCAACCAAGAACACGGTGTATCAAATGTCCATGTTGCAACGGCTTCGGCTTTGCTTGAACAGTATCCTGATATCGATGTACACTTTGTGTCGTTCCCGAAACTCAAGAAGAAGCTGCAACGAGTGTCGGAATTCGCTCAACGAAAGACGCCTGCTGCTCGTGGTATCACCTTTCACCAACTCAAAAGTCCGGCCTACGCGGATGTCATTCTCGCAGCCGGTAGAAGTCTCGACGATGTCCCGCATCCTCCGGGTCCTTCGGGAATTTCCCATTTGTGCAGGGACATGCAACTTTGGATTTCTCCGTGGTCTGCCGAGGAGCACTTTTCCATCTACGAAGAGATAAGCACTTTCATCGATGAAATTGACCCTGCTGTGGTTGTCATTGATACTTTGTTCCGACCAGGATTGGATATCACGAGGGATAAGAACAGACAGCATGTTGTTATCACGCCGAATCAAGCTGTTGACAACTTCCTTGGAGATCAGCCGTATGGAAGCATGTTTTGGAAATATCCGTCGTGAGTTGGACTATGAATCTGAGTGAGACATTGTGCCACTAACAAATCAGTATGAGCTCAGGTCTGCCCTTTCCAGTACCTTGGAAAAAGATTCCGGAAAACATTTACCTCAATATGCGCTTCATCTATGCCGTTTTGAGAATGCCAGACGTCGTCAGCAAGCGAAAGGCTCTCCGTGAGAAGGGTCTCAAGGATCCAATCAACTTCTTTGGCATCTACCGCGATGATGTGCCTTGGATTACTGTCACCGCCGAGGGGGCGTCTATCCCAGTGGACTACATCCCGTCAAACGTCACCATTACGAATCCGATTGTTCTCTCAGTAGCTCCGGCTGAAGAGCAAGACCCCAAGTTGGTTGAATGGTTGAAGAAGAAGCCGACAGTCTTGGTCAACCTGGGTAGCACAGTCGCTGTGAGTTTTCATCCGAATTTGATGTATTTTTCGTCTGGTTTGGTCAATGCTGACAAAATAGTATTCTGAATCTCGAGCGGCAATCATGGCACAGGCACTCGCCAATGTCCTCGACAAGGTTGACATCCAATTCCTCTGGAAATTCAACAAGGTCGGAGAGTACTCAGATGACGTCTTTCTCCCAGTCAAGCAGCATCTCGAGAGCGGTCGTTTGAAATTGGAAAGATGGCTCACCGTCGATCCCACAGCTCTTCTCGAATCAGGACTCATTTCTGCTTCTATTCATCACGGAGGAGCCAACTGTTACAACGAAGCAGTCTAGTCAGTTTCCCATCTCACAGTCAATTCATGCTAACCCCTGTAGTGCTGGAGTCCCCCACGTCGTTCTTCCTATGTGGGCAGATTGTTACAACTATGCAGCCTTGGCCGAAACTATCGGGGTCGGAGTATGGGCATGTCCGAGCACAAGTCCGAACTGGACAGTCGAAGATCTCACTCAAGCGTTCATGAAGGTTCTCGATGGTGGAGAAGCCAGTGTGGCTATGCGTCAGAAGGCTAGGGAGCTTGGAAACAACATTCAAGCCAGCGAAAAAGGACGTGATGTCGCTGCCAGAAAGGTGGCAGAGTTGGCTTATTCTGGAAGATCCTAGATGATCTCGGAACTTCAGCATCCGTCTGGGTCACTTGTTCGGAAGCGGACGTATCACATCTGGAGTATGTGATCGGAAGCAAGGAACTTTGTGATCCATGCGGAAAATCATCGGTTCAAGAAACTTTTGGATATCATCCCTCGACTCCACCACCCGCGGGAAATATTGATCTACATTGTTTTAGACATCTCCATTACACAAAAATACAAGTCACGCTTCAATTCAGTTCAACCCACGCTTCACGCTTTGATATGACCAAGACTTGGCAGTGTTCACAAAGTGTCAGGTGGCTGGCTACTTTTGAGGTCCGAGATCATCGTGGAGAAAGGATCCATTCGTTCATCAAGTTATGACGATCATTGTCTAGTTCAGTTGAAACAGCGGTGACTCGTGGGTCTATGTTGTATCCCCATCTACACTCAAAAATAAGCTTACATCAGAGTTTGAAATTCTCCGCGTTTCAATGTATGGATCTGTATGGATCATGTATGGAAACATCTATATTTATCTGGTCGTCAATTCAATTGCATCTTATCTGTTTGAAACTCGTGAACCCGTGCACAGTCTCACAATGTTACTCAGAACATGGTCTGTATCACAGTGAATCAAGAACATAGCCTCTTACACGTCAGCCGAAGCTAACCTAAACTTAATGATCGATCTCGGAAGATATTATATCCAATCTACATCTACAATGACGCGATCTAAAGCCACATCTAGATTCACGATTCACTTCAAGATAAGCTTAATCATAATCATTATCAATGTCTCAGACGCGTCAATGACTCAAGAAGTCTGATCAACACAGCCACTGTGATCGACATTGCTGACTCGTCACTAAAACAGCGCTACTCTGCCGCCGCTATAAAGGATAAGTGGTATAAACGACGATCCTGATAAGGGGACACAGTGACGACATGGAATGCACGAATTCACATGCCTAGCAGCCGTTGGTGAAACAATTGATAAGGTTAAAATCTGGAACCGGCAGTCATCACAAGAGGCTTTCCGCTTATGTTATGTTGCTCGGACTCCGTGGATTACGCGGCGACGTTGTACGTTTGCGCAACGCTTGGCGATAATAGTTGAATGTAGTTGACGTCGGATAACCCCAGAAGTAGTCGTCAGGGCAGTGTCGTAGTGGAAGGTAGATCATGGAGACCCAATTAACCAGTGAATGAATGTCATTTTCAGGCTAGCTGAACGAGTCTAGATTGAATTGAATTGCTTGAAAGAGTATCCCTTGGTGGCGGTCAAGTGCCGTAGACTCCACCCTTTGCGGGCGGGAAAGGCTGTTCTTGGCTGGAGATCGGCATTGATGGAATAAGAATTGGGTTCAACATTGTTGAGGTGACACAATTGAAATGTGTCGCATCCGTCATACAGATGGATTTGGACTGTGATACAGAGTTTTCACCTTGGCTGCCTCTTTTCTCTCATCCCTGGGTAACAAAGCACATACCAGTCAAAGAAACGTTTCATGTTTTTTTAAATGACTGAAAAGCAAAATAGTTTAATTACTGGGCTTAACCGAGTCGTTGGGTTCTTATCGGGCAGTGATATTGTCCAGGGACCCCAGAAAAGCAACCACACCCCCAGACGACTGGGTTTTAGACTTAGATTTCGAGAGATTGTTCCCGCGGAAGAGATTAGTCTGAGGCTCCGGAGAGGGAGAGCGCTAATGACTGCCCCGGCTTGGCACACAGCCTCAATGGACCATTTATTGACCTATTATACACTTTAGTTTGACCCATATTATACGGTAGTTTTGATACGTACGTACCTGTTGCCTCAACATTCTCCAACATCAATCTTGGCATTGAAGCTTTGTCACTACAACCTTGGCAGTAAGTGCCATAGCTTAATGACTGTCGTAAAGCAACCCTTGGCAGAAATTACTATCTATCGTAATACTGAACCTTGGCTGAAGCCACAGCTTAAACAATTTACTCTGAAGCAAGGGGTCCCCCCGTATGTAGCTGCCCGATCTCACTCCAGTGTAACAAATCTAAGATCTCTTTAATCTTTGGACCCAATCAGCTCAGACTCTTAACCTCGTGGCCCAACGCACCCCCTTATGTACCCCTTGCTCAAAAAGCCAAGATGGAGGGTTGAGTCTAACAGTGACAAGCAAACACCAGGGTGATCGTCTTTCTTGGGGCGTTCTTGGCAGCCGACACCAAGATGTGTAATTGCGCGTCTACCAAGGCAATGCTCAGACTGCAGCGGGTCTGTGTTTCCCATGTCTTAGTCTTAGATTCACTAGAGAGATACCGGTCTCTAGGTATAAGGACCCCCAGTACGTCTCATCCGTTCTAGACTTTTTGCCTTCTTCATCAAACATTCATTCTTTCAAGATGACTACTCTCTTTACTCGACAAGAGCCTAACCCTGAGCTTTGTCGGCAATATGCTAGCTTTGCTTCTCATATGGTACGATGGCAGTTCAAGATTATCTACTGGACTATGTTTGTGTCCAATTTGTTAGTCTTGTTTATTGCTTCCTGGACTTATATCCGGTATGTCAACTTGTATCTATGATTTCTGTATTTTATCTAACAGTAATAGTGCACAAGCAGCTGGTGAAAAGCTCGGTCATAATTCTAAAGCTCGAACAAAACGCATACGGCAATCTGTTTGGATGTGTCTTGGATGTGTCTCTGTTTCCACCACCATCGTCGTCATGGAAGCATATTCCATTCTCGCTCTCCAATTTTGCGATGGAGAAGATCTTATTTCTCTTTACTGGTCTACATGGACTATGATCCAAGTTGGATCTTTGATTGCCATGATTGGTATCATCCTTGCTCTCGCACATACCCTTCGAGGAAGACAGCATCCGTAAGTCATCCCAACCCGGTCTTACCCTTGTCCAAACTAACATCTCAGACCCTGGGCACTCGCTCTAGGAACACCAGTCCTAGTCATCGCCGGCTTCCTTCATCTCTTCCACGACTGCACAAAGAAGCGCATCAAGAATCGTCAGCGTCGTAAGAATGACTTTGACGACGCCATGGGTCCTCCAATGAGTCAAGCGTAAGCCACCCGTTACTCGTGTAACACTTCTCAACTAACACAAGACAGTAACACAATCTCGGTCAACCCCGATGAGGAATCCGACGGATCAGACGAGTACAAAGCTCAAGTCATCGGTCTCACCTTTGATGGCGGCCCTATTGTTCGCTTCATCGATGCCGTCCCCGAGACTCTTCCCGAGCATGCTCAACTATTGGGCTACTGTCCTCAAAGCAAGCCTATTGTCATGTGCACACGACAATCCATTCAATTTCTGATGGATTCTCCAGCTCAAGTTCCCCCTTCGGCATCTCCTTATCGCAAGGGTAGTCGATGAGCTGAACGCGCGTTTGAGCCTCAACTCACGCACAGATAACAATAACGAGTCGTTGAGAAACAGTCTTGTCTCACAAACAACCTAGCATGAGATAAGATGCCTGTTTTTGCAGGGGTGTGTTGGGTGCCAAGAGCAGGGAGTTATGCGCTTTGACGTATGATCCTTGGCTGTGTTTTTCTTTTTTGTCCCCTTTTTTGAGTCATCTCTTTTCTTGTCATTTGGGTCTCTTGTCTTTGGAAAAAAGGAGTTTATTTGGACTGGCAAGGAAATGCCTTGGGAAAATAGGTCAGTGGCATGGGCGACTTGACGGCGCGTTTGGATATTGGACGGTCGGAAAAGTGGCTTTGATCATGATACTGGATAAGATACCCTGGGGGCATTTGCCATAATTAGATGCGATGATTTTGCGATAGTTGGATTATAAATGCGATAAACCGATTAAAGATAAGATGAACCGATCAAAAATAAGATGAAACCGATTGTGATGTAGATGAATGTTTGAGAATTGAGATGCCTCTTTTGGTCAACTTCTAGACCTCTAAAAGACCCTTCTAGACTCGTCCACTGGGTCTTCCAAATTTGGTGTAGTTACAGAAGGTTCTTGCCGACTACGGAGTTGTTCAGTGCTATCGATAGCGGGGTGTGCCCCTCATCGTCATGCTTCCGCCAATCTCTTCAACAGCTTAGTAAATGGCTTTCTAATCAAGAGAAGGCGATATCCAATTCTTGCCTCCATTTGTATTTGATCTGAACATCACCGTCGCTTTAATCAACATCATCGCGATACCATTTCACACCTCAGAACATCGACATGGGCCTCGGAAAAGTCAAAAAGGTCGTCCTGGTAAGCTTGTTGCTCATCTACCCTATGGTCACCACTGACACCTTCAGGTCCTCTCAGGCAAAGGAGGAGTAGGCAAATCTTCAGTTACAACACAATTAGCATTGTCGCTTGCATCTCAAGGTCATTCTGTCGGTATTCTTGATGTTGATCTCACTGGCCCCTCAATTCCACGCATGCTCTCAATCGAAGCATCAAAGGTCACTCAAGTTCCTGGAGGATGGGCACCAGTACTCGTCCACGAAGGCGATGAGTCAAAAGGCCTCGGAAGTCTACACGCAATGAGTTTGGGATTTTTACTTCCCGCAAGAGGTGACGCTGTTGTATGGAGAGGACCCAAAAAGACAGCCATGATCCGACAGTTCTTAAAGGACGTCCTCTGGGATGAAACAGATTATCTGCTCATCGATACACCACCGGGAACAAGCGACGAACATATTTCACTCGCCGAGACCCTCCAAAAAGACGCGACAGCAGGACAAGTCGCGGGCGCAGTGGTCGTCACAACACCACAAGCAGTAGCCACAGCCGACGTACGAAAAGAACTCAATTTCTGCACAAAGACAAACATTCGCGTTTTGGGAGTGGTGGAAAACATGAGCGGTTACGTCTGCCCGCACTGTTCCGAGTGCACCGACATTTTTGGATCCGGGGGAGGAAAGTCCATGGCCGAAGAGTTCAACGTTCCATTTTTGGGGAGTGTACCGATGGATGCGCAGTTTATTGCGTTGTTGGAAGAGGGAAGACGTCCGACATACCCGTCTGGTACGACAATCGGAGGGAAGGATATTTCGCAAGCAGAGACGAAGGACGGTGAAGGGGAAGGGAATCTGGTGGACAAGTACCGGGATTGTTCACTATTTCACGTGTTTAAGGATATTACGGACAAGGTGTTGGTTAATGTGGCCGGTTAGAATTGATCCACATGAGAGTACGGAGCGACGAACCGAAGGCCGTGTTTGTGAATGTCAGCGTTTGTCAAGCCACGGCTGCCACGCATGCAACAGCTCTGCAACAGCTGTACCGGGAACAGACAGCATGTGAGAAACAGTTACCGTCAACCACAGTCACAGTCGGGTCAAGATTGTCTTGCTTACTCCTGGCTAGACTGAGCTACTCGTAGCTACCCGACAGTCTAACCCAACACTCTACCATTCCAACTACAATGACGAAATACCTGTGGCCAAATCCAAGCCATACAAGGATTCTAGCCCTTGCCCCCACCAAAAAGTCTTTTGCCAACCCAGTCATAACGTTGTCTGTAACATCCCAAAACAGGTTCAGCGTCGGTGGGATTTTTGCAACAGAGACCGAAAATTATCATGCATTCACCTCCTTTAGGCGTCAAGACATCAATCAAAATTCAAAACCAGGTTACAAGGCTTCGGGGAATCATCCCGTTGGTACACGCTCAAAGCACAGTACTCTTTGAGAACCTTGTACCTCACTAAACTGTGACTGTACCTGTACTGTAGTAACCGGGCTGTGTTTCCGTTGCAAGGGAAGCACCGCCTGATTGAGACCTTAGCACATTGCATTGGATCGGGATCACAGTCAACCATCAGAAAATTTAGAAA
>JAALXH010000175.1:0-29933 GCA_012977735.1 Fusarium tanahbumbuense
CTCATCCCATCCAGCTGGATGCTCACCAAGAAGGATATCCTTGTACCAGAAGCGGCGCAAAGAAAGTTTATATCACAGCTCGAGGAGCAGGGTGATCGAAATGTGCCAGTCTTCGAGCTTGATACAGGCCATTCGCCTCATCAGACGAACCCGTCGCTGTTGATGGAGACTCTAGATAAGATTTTCGAGGACGTATGAACTGTAAAGGTGTGCGGAGCTGGGTATATAAAATACTTTTTACGAATGAAAAGCAAAAACAAAGCCAAACTAGTGTAATTGGAAGCACAGCCTGAGGACACACGTCTATGGCGTGCCCTTCGGGGGCGGGTAGATCTTGGTTCGAATCCTTGGTTTGGTATTGATATTCTTTTCTCTTTTTCTGTCGTAGATAGGGTTCGTTGTGTGGTCTGCCTTGAAGTCTATTCGAGCATCCAGCCCACTCCCAACCTTAGATGCGTAAGCCAATCCACCTACCCAGGTGAACAAGGCAATTCACAAACCTCTTCGTTAATCGCCACATTCCTAAGTTACCCTGTGAGATGGCGGGATGTCGTGTTTGACCCTTGTTGCGAGGGTTGGGTATGTCTCAGCGCCACTCCCTTACATCACCCCTGAAGATCAGAGCATCGTGACAACCTCAACTCGGATTTCGACAAGGTCTCGATTTATCGGACGGGAAAACGAAAGTTCTTACTGAAGAATAACTTAGTTCGCCTCGCTTATGGCGCCTGTATAGCTATTTTTGGCCAAATCTATCAAGTAAATGTGAAGGTCCGATGTAATACTATTCATCTATTTAGAAGACCCTCTCAATGACACTACGCCACCTTATGTATTATTGAATCACCCAATCCTTCTAGATTTTGAGGTAAGAATATATTGATAGCAACCATCAATTATTGCCTTGAGGGTCATCCCAAGCATTGCCCGGGAAGGCAAAGACTTCTCAATCCGGGCCCTCCCTCAAGACATTAGCCCATCAAAGTGAGACATCACGACCTTTTAACCTCCTTCATTCCTTCATTCCTCCCATTCCAACTCGCCCCTCTAAAACACGCTGTCTTTTAAATCGATACATTCAAATTCCAGTTGATGCCAGCTTTACAACTTTTAGTGCGTTTCATCAGCTGTCCTCTGTAGGTCCAACCACGCTTTAGCACGGTATCTCTCCCTGCTTAGCCGCTGGCATGCGCGACTCCCGGGAAATCGTTTTAATGGTTATCGCATTGTTTTCTGGACCCGGTAGATAATCCCAGCCACACGGGTTGACGTGTCTTGCTAAGCGAACAATGTAGGTTCTGTAAAGCATCAATAGCCACAAGGAGTAGAATATGGCGTTCCAGAACGTTGTTGCAGGGCGGTTGACATGTATATCAACCAGGTCTTCTCTCGTCATTGATCAAACTCATCATCACTTCACAACCTTCATTCAGACATCAAAGGTTACTTCCTTTCTTTGATCTCAGCCTGCCATTGTATAATCATACATCTTATCACAATGCGAACCTCTCTCGCCCTCCTGGCCCTTGCTGCCACAGCCTTCGCAGTTCCCCAAGCAGTAACAGAAGACATCAGCCCTAAAGAAGGCCCTCCAAAAGGATGCACATCTTCATACAGCGGTAAATTCGAAGTAACAATCTTCAAGCCCGGTAACGAGAAGCGCGGTCTTAGCGAGGTAATTCCATACAATCCTGCCCAGATAACATCCACTGACTAGTCGCAGAAGCGTTCATGCAACGGCGAAGGCGTCCTCGTCCTCAATCTCGACGACGGTGTCCTCAAGGACGCTCAAGGTCGCACAGGTTATATCTCCGACAGCTACCAATTCCAATTCGACAAGCCCGCTCAATCAGGCGCAATCTACACCTCTGGCTTCTCAGTCTGCTCAAACGGTACCCTCGCTCTGGGTGGCTCGGCAATTTTCTGGCAATGTCAATCTGGCGACTTCTACAACCTGTACGACCGCAACTGGGCAGAACAATGCGAGCCTGTCGAGTTCGGCGTCATGCCCTGTGGTAAGGGGAGCGACTCCAAGTCTGCGCCCAAGAAGAGGATCGTGGGAAGCAGTGTGGTCGCTACTACTGTCGTGACTGTTGTCTCGGATGGTACGACTAAGGAAGTTCCTACAACGATTGCCGTGCCGATGTGTCAGATTGGCGACGGACAGGTTCAAGTTCGCACGACACCTTGTGATGATATGGAATTGCCTATCATCACTGCTCCACCAGTCAGTCAGGTCTCGGATGGTAAGCTTGCGGTTCCTACAACTGCGCCACCTGCTCCTCCTGCTGTTCAACCTCAGAACCAGCCTGGTGAGGGCGACAAGCCTGCTGGTGATGAAGCTGGCAGTGATGGTGACTCCAGTGGTGCCTCGAGCAGCGGTGACGGCGGCGAGGGTAGTGATGGTGGCTCCAGCAGCAACAATGGCGATGATGGCGAGTCGTCAGGTTCAAGCGATGGCTCCAAGCCCGGTGCTTCACCCGCTGAGAACGATGCCCCCGCCAACACTGGCGCAGCATGCGAAGGCGATGATGCTTCCAACGACCCTGCTTGCTCAGGCCAAGGAAGCGCCAATCGCACCGGCAAGTCCAAGCCCACAGAAACAGAGGAGATCCTCGCCACGGACTCTGGCTCTCCCTCCGATACCGACGATACCGAAGAGACCGGTACTTCTCGCAGCGGTAGCACCCGCGTCGTCAAGCCCTTCCGCCCTCAGAGCGCCGACTCTGACGACGCGGAGGAAACTGATGCAAGCTCGGCCTCAGATGACGATTCATCTGCTGATGCTGCACAGTCGGATGCTTTCAAGATTGCTGCTAGTCTGGGTATGGTGTTTGTCTCTGGCATGCTGGGAAGTCTGTTGATTTTGTAAATGGCATGATGGATTTGGCTTATGGCTTTGCATTACTGCATGGATTTGGTGTTTGGGCTGCGTTGCTTACAGTAAATTTGATATCTGTTCATTCAAAACGCTGCTTCCGTCTTCTCTGTGATCTTGCTTATCTGCTTCTTGTTTTAGCGTCAATGCAATGCTCTATCGGAGCAGTGCATAGGTTTGACAACATGTGAAAATAAGGTCCCTAGCTTATATACCATCCTGACGGTACATATAGGTTATCTTTGCAAAAATAAAAGAAAAAAAGCACTAGTTTTAGATCTTCAGCGCGTTAAATCTTTGTAGGGCTCAATGTAGATGATTCTTTGCGTTCCGATGCTCCCAGTTATGCCAAGGCTATTCTTGACAGATCACACATTGCGATCGGCTCGTCTACCGACGTGCTACAGAGTCTGATGCCCGAAAATGCACTGCGCGTTATATGCCATCAATAAATTGTCTCCGTATGTTGGCGGAGTCGCGTGCATTCCTTGGGTTGAGTCCTGCAGGACGATGCAGATACTGGACCAGGGTAGCGCGCAATTGCGCGTTGCTCCAAAGCCGTCACAGGGGGCACATATTTTAGACCGCAACTTCCACGAGAGCAGATTCTTCTCTCCGTGCATTTGAAATACTTTCAGTTCATTTCAAGGCAATTGTGTTATTACTGTCATTACTACTGGGAATCTACCTGGGTTGGATAAACTTCATACCTTAATGTTTTCAACTCCACTTGCGACGTCAGCTCCACTATGACGCACCGTTCTCAACCGTCTGGCCCATCGTCAGAGTCGTGGGCAATGCGCCGATGGCTCAACGAAACACGCAATCAAATGACCTGGACCCCTTTGACAGCTTATCATTTCGATCGGAAGAAATACTACGCATCTAAGGAAACGCGGCTTAGCACAGTTCAAGAAGAGGTTTCCTGTCGAGAAACAAGCTCTCCTGAGCAGCTCCCGTTCCTTTGTGTCTTTCAATTCGCAGGCTGTGACCAAAAATTCGAGAATAGAAGAGATTGGAAAGACCACGTGGTGTCCCGGCACTTGGGCCGTACCTTTTGGGAGTGCACTATAACTGATTGTGCGCATGCGAAATGCGTCATCAACAGCACTACTTCACCACTCCAAAGTGAAGATTGGGCTGCTGAGGTGCCGCAAGATACCTACTCTGGAAGGGTCTTTGAGAATGAAAATGATTTCCGAGAACACCTGATTGAGGACCACATGATCGAGGATCACCTATCGGACGCCCCCAAAGATGCGAAACATATTGAGTGGCTCCTATGTCTGCAGGACTCCTCGATGAGAACAGTCAGCGGACTTCCTCAGAAGCTCGGATGTCCTATGCCCAAATGCAAATCAATGCATTTCTCAGGTCCCAAGGCCTGGGATCTACGGCTTAATCATGCTGCTGAACATTTCCGCGCTGAGCCCCAGTGCCTGGGGGTGTTCGGGGGTGATAAAGACAGGGAACTTGTGCAATGGGCGTCAAGTGGCAAGGTTGCCATTGTCCAGAAGAAAGGGCTGCCGATCCCTCGGGCACCCCTCGTGGAAGATTGTGCCAAGTCGACGACCGACAGCGGGTATGGAAGTATGCACAGCATGGGTCTCTCGCACATGGCTCAGCATACCGGTACCCCGCCGGTGGTCCCCAAACCGCCCAAGACAATTGATGCATCTGCTCACTCGATACCACCACTGCCGTTGGAGCAAATTCCAATATGCTACTGGCCTTTGGGGTTCAATCTTGGCAATTCAGTCATGGGCGATCTGATACAGTGGGGTTCTTTTGCGTTGGACAACCAAGATTCTTCCACCCAGAATTCTATCTCCGAGGATCCTTTCTCTGCATCTGATACTTACCATAGGAATGGTTCAGCCACGTCTTGTTTCAATACGACCGTCGTTGATTCTGAAGAAGAGGCTGATGAAACAACACCAGCCGCGCAAGAAAATGAAGCTGTAATGGGATGGTTTCGCGGATGGCTGAGGGAATGGCTCGCGCCTTTGACACGACCCCAGGGCGATGAAGATGGAACGGGCCAAACTATAAGCGCTCACCCGACGAGTCAAGATCAAACCTCCGGCTCTGGTTCTAACACAGGTACTCAGGACCAGAGGAGAGGGCGTCGACAACGTGGTGGACCCAACCGAAAACGAGGCAGCGAACAGGAAGGCGACGGCAATGAGGAAAGTCCGAAGATACAGTGCGTCAATGGCCCCTCCAGCCTACAGCGTTTTGCATGTCCATTCTACAAGCGAAATCCACGAAAGTACGGCCAACCGAAGTGGAAAAGCTGCGCGCATCCCGGCTACAAAGACGTACGCCGCGTCAAGTGAGTTTTATAGGAGATACGCAAGGCCAACCCAGCTAATAGAAGCACACAGAGAGCATATGTATCGCCGACACTTATTGCCACGGTTTCAGTGTCAACGCTGTTACTCTGACCTCGAGACCTGGGCAGCCCTTCAGGCGCATTCACAACAAGAAATAGCCTGCACCCTGCGCACCGGCGTGATTCAAGATGGGATAAACCAGGACCAGGAAAAACGCTTAAGAGACAAGAAGAGAACGGCAAAACAAAAGACAGAAGTGGGAAAGTGGAAGGATGCCTACGCAATTACTTTCCCGCATGATGATGGCGATATTCCCAGTCCATGTATGTCAAAACCTGCCCTCCGCATCCTTTCTACATCTAACGTGTTACAAGATCTCTATGATACAGAGCAAGGTAATTCGGAAAGTGAACTCAATCTTTTTCAAGTTTACGGCCGTTTTTTATCGAGGGAGCTCCCGCCACTTGTCGCCAGACACTTAGCAACGCGGGGGCTCCCAATACCTGATTCAACACAGACTGAGATTGTGCAATTAGTCAGGCAAGTTGTTCCTCAATTGCACAACTCATTCTTGGAAGAAATTGGTCATTCGACGACTGAGCAGCCTGACAACGGATCTGCAAATGATGGAACCAGTGTGGTAGAGACTTCGGCAGCAGGTAGTGGCTCAGAAGGGCTAGCGACAACATTTCCAGTTGGGAGCACCGCTGAGGAGTCAATAACCTTATTCCCAGCAGACAATGGATTGATGGAGTTTGCAACAGACTTGTCAGCAGACGACAGTTCAGGGAATCCGGCAACGATGTTCCCTCCAACAGCCCAGGAATGGGAAGATATTTATGCGCAGCTTTCACTCGACCCAAGTCTTATCATAGGACCAGTGGAAGCTATGTAATGTGGTTCATTGTCGAGTGCCCGAGTGTTGTTCATCGGTGTGCATTGCTGTATGGATTGATGTTTGGGCTGCGTTGATTATAATAACTCTGGTTTATTCTTATCAGTTTCTTTTACCAATAAAATACAAACGCTAATCAATGGGTTTTTCCATCTTTTTGCAGTAACACTACCACTTGAAGACTAACGTTCCGTTTTCATCATATCAAGTAGTCTAATAGGGCTGAGAGAGACCAATCTTTCCATTTCCTCCGGCAGTGGCTTCTCGGGGTCGAAATTGATATTGACAGTCGTCCAGTGGGCAAAGTTGTCTTGAAAAAACCAGCGCCGGTTACAGTCGTCGTATAGGAGGCAGTTTAAATGTTCGTCAGCCCTGTCTACATACTTCTGGTCTTAGTCACTTGGGTTAGTACTTGCGATGCTATGATGGATTTGAGCTCACCTGCTGAACAGCCTATTCCAGCATGACGTCCATCAGTTCGAAGCCTCGCGGTCTTTGTGGATCTTTCGGCAATCGATCGCTGAAAGACTCTGCGCGCTTAAGAGCAACTTCATCAGGATGACTCGGGCCTTCGGATTTGCGTGGCACTCCCGCCTGCTCCGCACACCAATCGTAGTACGTCCCCTTGAAATCTTGTAACAGACGCTGAGCAGCTGGCTCAAGGAACTGTCTGATGGTGTCTTTCTTGAGTGACATATCTGCCCGTTGCCATGTCAAATGATTCAGTGGCCAAAGTCGATGAAGATGCGGGAGGTAGGAAAGGTCGGCGACCAGGCCGAAACACTTAAGGTGGAATAGATCTGCATTGGTTAGTTGGTAACGGTGAAAGGATGAGGCATGACTGAATGACCTACTTGGTTTGTGTATGTCACTGCCAAACATTGGCGGGCGGATGCTGATGCAGTATTGAATGCTCCAATGGTCATTATCTTCCTTTGTGCAAGCTGGGTATATGCAAGGCAGATCTTCATACGTGTACCTGGGAGGTCTGTTCTGCAGGAAGCACATGTGCGGCCAGTGTTTTCCGTGTTTTTCGTCCACAGTTCGCTTCAAATTTCTATCGAAGGCCTTTCTGAACTCGAGGACGTCGATTTTCTGTGTCATGATGAGTGATGGTGAGGCGGTGGCAAGGCGATGGAAACGTTATACTGTCTAGTATGTTGTTTTATGTACGAAGGGACCTCGGGGTGTCAGAAGAAGTAGCCTAAAAGGATAGGCCTAAGATCTGAGGTAGGAAAGTGCAAAGATACCTGCCTAAGTGTCACTGCCTGCCGGCCTTCGCCAGGTGGCAGCTGCGAACCGTCACCTGCGCGCACCTCTTCGCCCTGAGCCCCTCTTTCTCTATCTCTTCTTCTCCTTCTCTCTTTTCTAGACTTTCCTCCCTCAGAGAAAATCTCTTCCTTCTCATCCTCACCAACCAATTTCGCGATCTTCCTTTTGATTCGGCAATGGCTGATAGCCCGAAATCACTGTTACCCTTGTAACAGAGACCCTTCCTTTTGGCAGTCGTTCCTTGATAGGTTGGTGATATCATGGATAGCTGTGATACTCTTGCGATGCAAGCCAAAGTACACGCTCAAGCACAGCGGCAGCGTTTAGAAGTACGTGTCACAATACTACAATTGTTTTCATCTGCTAACTTTTATAGATAAACTACCATACAAGCCTTTGTTTTTTCTTTTTCTTTTCGTCATGACTTCAACTGTAAGTACATATTGCGATCCATACTCTGATCGCTTTCAGAAGCTGACTTGTGGTTCATAGCTTCCCATCCATGCGGTACGTATCGATCGACTCAAATACTTGACCTCTCCGTCAAACAGAAGAATTAGGCCCGAAGGCCTAAGGGACGAAACAATTTAGTTTCTTTATGCTATCTTAGACTGCCATTTAGGTTGCTTTATTCTGATACCCTAAACATTAGAGGATAATTATTCTGTTACCCACCCGCGTCACCCACTGCCACATATCTTTCATCCGAAACTGCATATCAACACCTGTTTACTAACTTCAAACCAGGTGGGGTTCTCCCTGCGTCGAATGAGACTGTGCCTCGGGTCATAAGGCCAAAAGAACAAGCGTCCGAAATGTGCACCTCTCGCGCGACTGCCGAAATGGCCGTGAGTTCTTTCTGCCCCCTTGTGGGCACGACGACTAATCATTTTAGCCGGCATGATGACCATCGTGAAGGAGGATGGCCCTTTCCCGCGTTCGCTGCGATCAACTCAGTACTAGAGCCAACCCTGGCAAGCAAAGGCATCAGGTTATCTTCCTGGTAGCCCTGGATGGGGCTTTGGCGAAAGTATAACTCCAACGCCTTCCCCAACAACCCCTTCCGGGGTTGCCAAGAAGATGACGAACAAGAAGAGCAAGAAGGAGAACAGGAACAAGAACGGGAAGAGGCACCGAGAAGAAGGACAGAGGGCTCTAAGAACAAAAAGAAGAAGAACAGGGGCGCGGCTGGGCTTGATATCTACCAAGGCACTACTGGTATCAAGCATCAATCTTTAGTGAATTATTTGTATTCATGGATCCATTGTGCTACTTTTGCTTCGGGAATGCCCTGGATAATTGGGTGTCATTGCCAATGGTTCATTTTCCCCTCTTCTTGAATAGCCTGCCTCATCACTGACGCTCGCTCAGGCCGCGCCCATGGATACCAACTAGTTAACGTGGGAACTCGTCGTCTAAGGCTTAGGGCGCTAAAATAAGGTTTCCTAAACACTACTCTTAAGATATCATAAAGTGAGCAAATCATTTCCGTCTCTTAGGCTCTTGGCAGCCACTAAGCACTGCGAGTCTTCACATTCACATCCACAGGCAGAGAGCAAAGTATTTGAAGTAAAAGTCATCATTGTCATTCATATGCCCGCCTACAACGGGGCCCTAAATCTCCATCCATCAATGTAAACCATCAAACTAAATCGGGTATAGACATGAGTATCGCCCAGCTGGCCGATCATAAACTTCTCCAATACAAATGTGACATAAAATAAACTCCCAGAAAACGCCAATGCCTAAATATTAAAATATCATAACATTTTTTAGTGCTGCTTGAGCTCGGCGGCTGACACAGCCGCGTCGACAGCTTCTTGAAGATCGAGGTGGAAGTAAGGTCGGTTGAGACCGCCGACAGCGACGAGTCGGGTGCTGGTGGGGTCCCGGGGTAGCTTCTCTGATGAGGCGCTGTTGATGGAGTCGTCGACGGCTTCGATGTCCTGGCGCATGGGTGTGTTCTTGGCCTTCTCGTCAATAGCAGCGGCGGTAGCGGCGCTGTCATCGCCACCGAGGTCAGCGATGGAGAAGATGGCCTTCCAGTGACCAGTGGAGTCATTTCCAGCGCGGGGAGTACGGAAGCCAAAGCCAGCAGCAGCCAGAGCACGCTTCGTCCATCGGTTCTCAATGTTGGCAAAGTGCCAGTCAACGACTTCGGGGGCGGCGAACTTGTCGAGTTGGTTGCGGACATCAATCAAGGCCTGAATAGAAGTAACATCGACGTTGTTGACACTGGAAAAGTCGAGGATAATAGCCTTAAGAATGGGTCGCTCATCGTTCTCGACTTGCTTGATGTGACGGGGTTCGCGATCGTTCCAAGGTCGGTCTCCAAGCTTGCCCAGGAGGGCGGGGTTGGTTCGTCGGCATTCGGCAAAGATGGTCTCGGTAAGCTGGTTGAGGTAGTGAGAAGCGTTAGGGTAGTTGAAGCCTTCGGCGAATCGGTAGATGAAGACACCGGGGTAAGGAGTGCGAACGACGACCTTGGGGTTGGCGCCATTGCCGTGGTCGAGAGGAAGGAAGCCAGCGCGAAGAGAACTTTCGCCCTCATCAATTGAGCCAGGACTGGCAGTACCGTCGCTAACATTGGCCTTCATGGTTCGGACGCGGACGACGCCGAGGAAGCGACCGCGAGCCTTGAAGAGACGGAATACAACAACAGCAGCGGACATAGCGATTGTGGTGTAGATACCGTTCTCGATAGAGCTGAAGATGGTGACGAGGACACCGGCGAAGAAGATGATGACCTCAATGGGAGAGACGCGCCAGAACTGGTAGACGACCTTGGGGGGAGTGATAACATCTCCGACGGCGTGGATGATGACACCAGCAAGACCAGCGTTGGGAATGTAAAAGAAGACGGCGGTCAAAGCGTAAAGAGCAAGCAAGACAACGACGGCAGTAATAACACCGGCGAAGGGAGTGCGAACACCAGCCTTGGACTTGATAGCGGTACGAGAGAATGATCCGGTGGCGGGGTAGGCACCTAGGAAGGGACCGAGAAGGTTGCTAACACCGATAGCGACGAGCTCCTGAGAAGGGTCGATAACGTAGTTGTTGACACGGCCGAAGGACTTGGAGATGGAGATATGCTCAATCAGGACGACGATGACAGCGGCGGGCAGCTCGGAGGCGAAGGCGCTGATAATGGAACTGTTGATCTCGGGGACAGCAGCGTGAGTGAAGCCACTGGGAACGTCGCCGACGATGCTGATGCGGGGGTTGTCGCGATGCTTGATGTTAATTCCAGCACTGATACCAACGTAGAGCAGGATAACAAAGGCGGTTCGGAGGGTGGAGATGAAGAAGTACAGCTTGGCACGATGAGGCTGCTTCTTGGCCATAGTGCCACAGAAAATGCGGATGGAGTAGAGCATGACCAGAGTTGAGAGACCAATGGCGGCGTCGAGCTTGGTACCACCCAGGTTCTTGAGGGTGTCAATGATCACCATGTAGGTGGGCTGACGTGTGTTGACACCCTTGATACCCATGAGCTTGGGGACTTGGCCAGCCAGAATGTTGACAGCGGAACCGGTCATGAAAGCGCAGATTGAAGGCAGAGGGATAAATTCGACGAGCCAGCCAAGTCGAGCGAGACCGAGGAAGGTGACAATACCACCGACAACAACAGCTAGGGCAGAAGCGACAACATGACCAGGAACATCGGGGATTGCATCTGCAGCGTGCAGAACAATGTTACCCGTGACTTGAGACATGACAGCGACGGGACCAATGGTGATATCCTTGGATGTAGCAAAGAACCAGTAGATCAAGACACCCATAAACGATGAGTACAGACCGTATTCGACGGGAAGCTGGGCCAGCTGGGCATATGCCATGGATTGGGGAACCACAACAGCACCAACAGTGATACCTGCGGGGAGTTGTGTGTCAGCAGATACCCCATGTAACGGCACGGGGAGTTACTTACCAGCAACCATGTCACCGAGAAACCAGATCCAATTGTATTTGCCAACCCATGATAGAAAAGGGAACAGGTTGTAAAAGTATTCGCCAACTTGATGAACGGAAGGAGTGATTTCTCTGAGAAATTCTCCAACTGTAGGCTCCTCCTCGATGTATAGGTCGGCATTCGTAATTGAGGGCGCTCTCTCTTCAGGTTCTGTGTGATCGGCGCCGATGAACTTTTCCAAGGCCGTCTTGGCCGAGTTTTTGGGTTGTTGTGACATGTTTGCTGAGGATGTGACTATGTGTGAGGAAAAAAGGACAACGCTCGAAATAAAAATTGAAGACGAAGACAGAGATAAAATAAGAATGGATGAAGAGGAGAAGGGGAGTTGGGAAGAGTGTATGCAAGAACGGGGAGATCAAAAAGGAAGATCAACGTGGGTATTTGAGTCGTAGAGAGTGGTCGGCCACTGGAAACGGGGTTTTTGGCGGGCTTTGAAATGCGAAATGCAGGCGATAGCGGACCGTCGTTCGGGTTGTCGCTCGGTGCGTCGGGGTATGCTGCAGCGCTAGCAGGACTTTCTCCTAGTTGGGGCAAGTAGTCGAGGGAGGTATGACGACTCAATGCTTGGTACGGAGTAAAGTTGAGGTAAAAACCGAGCAGATCGAATCGATCTTATGGGGAGTTCGTTCTTGACCCGGTTTTGTGGAAGGATTGAAGAACGGATACGACGTAAAGTCCGGTTGAATCCTGTCGAGTTGAGGGGATGATGGGACGAGGAAACAAGAGGTAGAAGGCGAGAGAGATGGGGTATAAATTAAGATTTCGTTCAAGGGCAACCCGAATGAGGATAAAGTCACGTCAATTGCTGAGTGAGCCGGGACTCGAATGGACTGGACTGGCGACTGGATTGACGGTGATTTACCTGGTTAAGCCGAGGTGGATCATCCCATCCCAGTCTGCCATGCCATCCCAGGCCATGCCGTTGATTGATTACTGTACCCTTCAGCCTTTGGGTGCGACAATCGCATCTTCGGACGGGGAGTTGTGCTAAGGGTACACCCATCACAGCACGGTAATGACCAGGCGTACCAGGATCAACACGCACCAATCTCTGGTCACCTCCAAAAAGCAAAACGTGTGTGTTCTGTCCTGTACCAGATTCTGCATGGACCAATTCATGTGTCTCCTCGGGGCTGCTCGTATGTCTCGGTCATTGTCCTTTCTCACGCCCAGAGCTCTGCTCCCGCGTCAAGCTGCCCTGGTCGAAAAAGCGTGGGGAGTTGGAGTTTTGGCGGCGGCAAAAGCTGCTGGCGCTGCAGCTACAGAAGCTGGTGTGCCTGCGCGTGCCCCATTAGAACCATTGCGTGCTGACCAGGATCTGAGCATGTCATTGTCGCTATTCCAAAACAGCTCCGCCAAAGGTCTCCACCAACATTCGTGTCATCTCCGTAAGAATGAAGATTCTTTATTGCGGGGTATATAAGGGTCTGGAGTCAAGAGATTGACTGAATATTGAGAGAGTCACTTCATGAATTTGGGCGACAAGAATACAACGTCTGGCCGTTGCGCAAAGATTTGCAGATTATGGGATTCAAGGTTTGGAAAGAGTGAAAATCCCTGTTAGATCGACTTACGACGATATCGACTGCGATTGCGCCATCGATCTAAAGCCAATTGCAGCCTTGGATTGCTCTGCGGGCGGATAGCGTCATACCTGTTGTGGCTTAGCGAGGGCAAAGCTTTGATGTGAAGGCGCGGAGCTTTGATGCTGAAGTGAGATCATCAATTGGATTAGAAATGGTCAATGAACGCATATTACATGGTAGAAAGAGGGGATGAATCGAATGAACACGCTGTAATTCTTTTTATTGTGTAGCGTTGCTGACAGATTGGTATTAAAAATTGGGTGAGGGCACAGATCAAGATCCTTCTTTCTACAGGGGACTTCGGGGAGTTGAGAGTTTTTTTACTGCCGATGCCGCCCTGGAGCTTTTGTTCCATGCATGCTTCTTTTTTCTCGGGGAGATGAGAGAAGACCGGACATACGGAAATAGAAAAGTCGCAATACGAGGAAAACTGAAATGAGTGCTGCACCTCTCTATGGCCTTGAAGATAATATCTAATTAATTGAAAGAACATGTTATCAAGGCAAACTCCTTCCCTGTTAAATCTCTGCAATAGACAATGAATTCATCATGATGGCCTCATCAAGACCCATCTATCAACTCCCCGTTCCTCCTACTACGGCCCCACTTTCCCCTCAGAACATCCTGGACCACATGCGCTACCGTTTATCAACGTCTCCAGCCTCAAGGGACCTCAAACCCAATGAGAGTTCATTAGACTCAATCTCACGATAGATAATTTAATGCTCATTTTCGTTTACAATTGCGTTTTCGGTGCACGTCCTACCGGCTGGTCGACGGTCCAGAATCCCACGCCGCTATACCTGAACAACTTGACTTCCCTGCTCATGCACTTAACTTTGAGTTGAGATTAGACGTACATACAGCCGATTCTCGGTAACATGGACCCCTTCAGGTATGCGAGTTGGCACATCTTCCCATCTATTCGTCAATAGCTTCAGCTCCCCGTGAGACTACTGCCCACCCTTGTAGCTTCACATGCATTCACACTGAGACAGTCGATAGTCTGTCAGGGCTGAACTCATCAGTTCTAGACTCAATTAAATCAGAACGCCAAATGTGACAGTTTTGAGGCTAATATGCCGATCTTCCGGTTTGATCAACGGTAGCTGAAAGATTGTGTTCACAATTCACGGCCACGCATGGTGCAATCGACGCCAATTTGACCCAACGATCCCTGATATTGGCCCCCCGTCAAAGTTTCAATATACTCTAATTATACCGAGAAACAAAGGGGGATGATCCACCAATCTGAACCGAGGAATGACCGCGTTACTCGCACCGGATAGCAGATCATCTCCCCGAGCTCTTAATTCCAACGACTCTTACGCGATAGAATCACAGGTATTGGTTAGGAACTGTCTCAGCCCGACATCGCTCCTCTTCATCCCGCGGATAACCAGGTTACTACCCTGACAGTCTCCTCTTTACAAGGCCACATACCCCATTATACCTGATGCTAATATCATACCCCAGCCGCGGACCCTCGGACGAGCGCCGACGGTCCAGGCTGGGCAGATGTCTTGATCCAGAAGTTAATATGCAGCCAAGACAACGTTATCAATCCCGCTCGGGAGAGTGAATATCCAGAAAGCCATCTGACTTGGCCCCCACGTCAGAAAACGCCTCAAGGCGCCTTCACCGGGATCCCATGCTTGGTATCATGAAGTGTTGGTCTCTGTTAGAAAAGGGCTATGACCTAGTTAATCTAGACCAGGGAGAGACACTGTTAACCTGACACTTTCGTTATTGGTTTTCAATGGTGCCATTTGCCAATTTGTTTGCGAATGTGCGACAATTTCATCACGACTTTGCACTTTGAAATCGATCGATGATACAAAGCGATGCTTTCCGAATCTCATCGCCAAGTTAAGACTAAAGGACGCCACCATTACCCTTCCCTCCCTCTTGTTTTAAGCGTAGAATCTGAGCTATCCTTGTTGTCGGGTTGCATGGGTTGTGTAGTATCGGGGAGTATGCATAACCCTCTCGGTCAAGACATGTCACCATCCGATCCCAGGATTTCTGACCAAAGGTCGGTCTCCCACTGCTCTCATTGGATTCCAGCCTGACCTCCTGCCAAGCATCCCGCGTTGACACTCCCATATCCCGCTCGCCACCCTTCCCCGAGCCATGCTCACTCTGTGCCAACGTATGCACGCGAGCACTATCGATTATTCTGCCGGCTGGGCATCACACCTGTCTCGGTAATGCGGCATGCTTTCCCTTGGCATTTCCTGCATTGTTCTTGGGAAGTAGGCGTTGTAGCGTCAGCACCTACTTTTCCAAATTCAACGTCGCCTTAGAGCTTTAAACAGGCTCACTTGTGAAGGACTGGCACAGAAGCCACACACTCCTTTACTACCAGTACGTGATTAAGACTTTCTCATATCTATGGTGACTTGAGTTGGATATCATGATTTTGATGCCCTACTTTTGCATGCCATGAGTACATCTTAGGAGATACCACTTATTTCGCGAAATGAGTATTTTCATGAGAGCTACCAGATTCCAGCATCCTGGGGATGACGAATTCTTGGCAATAATTCAGTAACACCAGTTGATCCTGATGGGTGAAAATCCCCTAGCCAAAAGGCTGGTAGTCTGCATTAATGGCAAGATGTCTGGTAGATTTACCAATATCATTGTGCTTACTGGATCGTCGATGATGTGCTTTGGTTTTCGAAAGCGAGTGGTGGGCACTTCTTCAAGTCAATCTTCCAGGTCCTTGCCCCTTATCCTAGTCATTGCGTTATCAGGTGTGCTTCATCAGGAGTTTGGACTGGTTCGTGTTGCGAGGTCACATCGTCAACATTACTGTCTCCATCAACATCACTCTCGATAAGGGCTGGGTATTAACGGAGCCACCAGACAAAGGACGAACTCTCTTGGTAACAGAATCAGAGTTTCGTTGCTTCCTGGGTCACTGAAGATTTAGGAACACAAAACTTTCAGTCATTTTCTGATTGATGGCTTTCACCCCAAACCTATAGCAGCCACCATCCCAGCTTCTACTGGAAGCTCGAAATGATTCTTATAGGAGATTGAGATCTTTCTTAGCTCTGATATGACGTCTCAAGTCACGTTTCTTTGCAAAAGCCCTTCCATACTCCAGGAAATCATATTTGAAGGCTCTCTTTTCTCTATGATGTGTTGTTGCAAGTGTCCATTTCCCTTTGATAGGTTTGTCTTACACCACGAGAAGTCACGTTTGAAGGACCATGTTTTTGTATTCTAAGCAAATCAGCAATCTCAGCCTTGTCGTGACCAAACTTCATCATTAATTCGTTTGAAGCTAACCCGTAATTCCTTGTATAGACTCACTCGCTACTCTCATGATCCGCTCACTAAACTGATGAATTTCTCAACCCAAACCTTCTTCTGCTAAATGCTATCCCGTCCAATGAGACCAATCTCACGCAGTATGCTTCTTAGCATCAACCTCAATCTCAAATCTCATATTCGGCAAAGCCAACCTCGGCACTCCAGTCGCGACAGACCCTGGTCGATTATCAGGAATTCCTTTCTTCATAGCCTCCGTCACAAGCGGCAACGTGACGTCGATATCAAGATGATAGTGTCGAACATAGTAAACGTCCTCCCATCCGCGCAGCCCCGCTGCCTTGAGCATAAGCTCAACATTTTGCATAGCCTGCTCAACTTCGTCTTTCACCTCGGATGGCATCTCGCCCTTATCGTTGAAACCACCTTGGCCAGAAATTTTGAAGAAGCCATTGCCGAGGTCGACGGCTTGGGAGTAGTGGTTTGTATTGGTGAGGAATTGGAGGAATTCAGAAGGAGGGGTTATGTATGTGAAAGCCATGATGCTTAGGTGTAGTGTCTGGGCGTTTGTCTCTTGTTTGAAGTCGTGATAGAGTTAAGATGCTTACTCTCACACTCAAGGAGATGGGAAGGAAGCTATTTATACATTAGATTATAATCCAAACAGTTTCAATCATTGTGACGTGTCCAACACAGTAAGCCTGAGCTGAATAAGCCCAGATGCCAAAAAGAGGTTCATTCAGCGTTCAACACCATCTTAGCCATTCAGGTGAGGGGGCGCCAAGCCTCTTCAGCCGCAAACATCTGAGTGACAGAAGAATTACTCTAGAAGCTAGATTCGCCAAAATAAAGCAAACTGTATCCACCATCTAGATTGACCAGAAGTGGATAAGCTATTTCGTCGCTTAGGCTCTTAGTCACCGACGTTTCTGGCAACCTCGTGCACCAAAGCTGATTCCAAACGCCAAGGCTGACAGACCTCGGATTTGAGCTTCTCATATTGGCGGATTGTCGTATCAAACAACGCCGAGCTCGGAGGCAGCTGAATTTATGGACTTTCTCTGTCTATAAATATATTTTGGCGATGGCTCTGTGCGCGGCTAGATGGTTTTCGAGCTAGTGTTTCCAGAATGATTCCATTCAAGTATCCACCGTGGTCTCAAAGGACGGGGACTGACATTCACATTATGCTTATTTGATCGTCTCGGGGAGAGACTGAGAAAGATCTGATACAGTCGGCATCCATTCAGTTGATCTGAAACATGATCTACGTTAATTCAGATGTATATGTAGTACGTCTCTGCCCTTGGGAATGGGCGGATCTCTCGACTTGGGAAGCAATTTTGTGCGAGACTGAAATGATATTGACTGCTATTCATTCGTCTTAGTTTTCTCAGCGAGGTTCTGAGTCCTATACCGGTAACTTGAGCTGTCTGTTTCGCTTTCGTGCTTAGAAACTTTTGCACGGGTTCCGAGACGAGTGTGTCTTCCGACTGAGGTCAAGGCTGCCTATCTCTTCCCTTACGCTCGGGGAATGTTCATGGACGATATCTTTGGCAAAGGCTCTACCAGCTGAAAGCACTATCATCTATATCAGAGTGAAGATAAAGATGCAAAGGTTTGGATAATCATCTAAAGACTATTAGGCAGCAGACATTGTCCTCTAAGACTTAGGACCCCAAAGCAAAGTAGGCTAAATGATAATCTAAATGGGCACAAATTCAAGTATCTATTTCGTCTCTAATGCTCTTGGTGGTCAGCTGAGTCTCTTTGGCTTTCTATGTCTAAAGAGACATTTCTGGTCATCACACAGGACCCTGAGGCGCTTCAGTTCATCCTTGTTCTCCATGAGGAAGATGATTCCATCAACGTGCTGTTTTGTCACGGTACACCTTTGGAAACTTGCATCTCGAGATTTAGATAGATGCTATCACATAAGGGCAGAAACTGACTTCATTCACAGCATGGCAGATGACAAATGCATGACGAAATGCTGGAACAAAAGAACGCTTTGTTATCCTATTAATTGCCTTATTGCGCAATATTGGCCTCCACCTCAATTTCAACAATCATACCAGGAATACCCAACTCCGTAACACCAACACACGTCCACGTAGGCTGATGATCAGGCATCCACTTGCGGAACGCCTCTACCATCAAGTCAAATGAGCCAGAGAGCGAGATATGGTAGCTTCTGACAGAGTGGACGTCAGCCCAACCTCTTGCGCCAGCGTCCTTGAGATTCTTCTCGACGTTCTTGAAGGCGAGGTCGATTTGGCCCTTGAGATCTTCCTTGTCGATGTTGCCCTCGTCGTCCCAGCCGCCTTGGCCGGAGCACTTGATGGTGTTACCGATGCGGACAGCTTGTGAGTAGGAGTATTCTTTGTTGTTGGTCTTGCCGACGCCTTCGTAGTTGTAGTATGTGAGGTGAGACATTGTGATGGTTTGGACTAGAGATTTGTTTTAGCTGAGTATTGTCAAGATGGAGAACAGAGGTCTTACGGAAGAGATAAGATGTGTTGGTAGACGAATTGGTAGACTTGGTTGGTAGTATGGATGCTCATAAGAGACAACCTCGCCTCTTATGTACTGCAAGTACTGCACAGCATGACACACACAATAACTCTTTCGAAGCTTGGCGCATCCAACAATCATGAAGCTCTGGCTATCATGAACCCAAAGACGAGCCCAGCGTCATCATGTTTGGTCTGCGGCACCGAGTGGTCAGCCAACATTCCTAATCCAGCAAGCTGAAAAGACGGTACCTGATACTCATAACCTTCCCCGCAAAACATTTGCCCAGAAACATTCCCCAATCAAGCATGAGATAAGGCCAAAGCGTGGCTTTGATAGAAACTGTGGGTTGGTAGCGGTCCAAAAAGTTGCCCAAACAAGAATGGTCGCGATATCCCCCGCAATCGTGGGGTTCCAAGTTCCCCTCATGTCCTGGACGAGAAACTTGCCAATCTTGAACATTTCGTCTACTTACACCGTTTATGGTAACTCATAGCGGTCTCATGATAGGAGCTTACAATGTTGATAATTGATTGGAGTTTAATTGTTTGCTTCACTTTGATGCGCCGAGGAAACCCGGCTTCTGGAGTGTTGCACTCATATAAAGATGATGCCCCCAACTTGTTGTCAGATTGCTTACACTCAAGTTCTCTAACCCTCTTCCCTTAACGTAATACTTCACAATGGCTTCAACTACACAAATCTCATTGCCCAACGGCAAGAAGTATGACCAGCCTACCGGTCTCTTCATCAACAACGAGTTTGTCCCAGCTTCAGGCGATGAGTTCGCCGTGACAAACCCTCAGTAAGCACCCCACCCCGCAGGACTCACCTACAGAACAGACACTTACATAAACTCCAGCACCGAGGAAGAAGTTATCAAGCTCAAGGGCGCTTCAAAAGAAGACGTCGATAAGGCTGTTCAAGCTGCGCGCAAGGCCTTTGAGGGCGAGTGGTCCGAGATCGCCGC
The DNA here is from genome assembly GCA_012977735.1 of Fusarium tanahbumbuense. Taxonomy (NCBI): domain Eukaryota; kingdom Fungi; phylum Ascomycota; class Sordariomycetes; order Hypocreales; family Nectriaceae; genus Fusarium; species Fusarium tanahbumbuense. Next base: position 19,707 of record JAALXH010000175.1, read on the forward strand.
CGTCGAGCGAGGCGCGTTCCTTTACAAGCTTGCCGAGCTTATTGATCGCGACCGTGAGCTCATCGCCGCCATCGATGCCTTTGACAACGGCAAGGTAAGCAATCCCACTCAACTTCAATTGACTGCCTTACTAACTTTGCGCAATTAGCCCTTCAGCGCTTGTCTCGCAGGCGATCTCGACGAGTCCTACAATGTCTTCCGCTACTACGCCGGTGCCGCCGACAAGATCAGCGGCAAGACCATCGAAACATCCCCCGCAAAGCTCGCATACGTCCTCCAAGAACCTCTCGGAGTCTGCGGCCAGATCATCCCCTGGAACTTCCCCTTCATGATGCTCGCCTGGAAGGTCGCGCCCGCTCTAGCCTGCGGTAACACAGTCATCCTCAAGCCCGCCGAGCAGACTCCTCTGTCTGCGCTATACTTTGGTAACCTCGTCAAGGAGGCTGGCCTTCCTGCCGGTGTCGTCAATGTTCTGCCTGGTCTTGGTCCTTCTACTGGAAAGGCTATTGCTGGACATATGCACATTGACAAGGTTGCTTTTACTGGTAGTACTAACACTGGTCGGGCTATCATGAAGGATGCAGCGAATAACTTGAAGAACATCACGCTTGAGTGTGGTGGTAAGAGTCCTTCTATTGTCTTTGCCGATGCAGAGCTTGAGCAGGCTGTTAAGTGGTGCCACTTTGGTATCATGGATAACAAGGGAGAGGTGAGACCAATCGTCCATGTTCCCAGCGTCGACACTTGCTAATCTCGTCTATAGGTCTGCACATCTACCTCAAGAATTTACGTCCACGAGGATATCTACGACAAGTTCCTCGAGAAGTTCGTCGAAGTCACAAAAGAGAATGACAAGCTCGGCTCTCCCTTCGACGAGTCAACCGCCCAAGGTCCCCAAGTCTCCAAGACACAATACGAGCGCGTCCTCTCCTACATCGAAGAGGGTCGCAAGTCCGGTGCTAAGCTTCTCTACGGAGGTAGCAAGTACGGCGACAAGGGCTACTTCCTCCAGCCCACCGTCTTCGCCGACGTAAGTCCCCAATCCCAATTGAACAGCAACCGTACTAACCTCAACAGACCACCGAGGACATGAAGATCATGAAAGAAGAAATCTTTGGTCCTGTCGTTTCCATCGCCAAGTTCTCCACTGATGAGGAAGCCATCCGCAAGGCCAACGACACCTCGTATGGTCTCGCCGCCGCTCTCTTCACAGAAAAGGTCTCCCGAGCACACAAGGTCGCTCGCAAGCTTCAGGCCGGTATGGTCTGGATCAACTCCTCTGGAGACTCCCACTTCGGCATTCCCTTCGGAGGATACAAGTCATCGGGTATTGGTCGTGAGCTAGGACAGTATGCTCTGGATGCGTATACCCAGTCCAAAGCCATCCACGTCAACTTGGGTTTTGAGCTATAGATGTATTTTGAAGATATGATACCAATGAGTTAAACATGATGGCCAGTCTCGGCTTTATACAAGACTTGCCGAGTCTCATAAACTCTTTGCCGATGCTCGGGTTCTGTTTCCCGTATCGTCGGGACCGACTGCCCCGTGACCTTGTTTCTGGTCCCACATCCCCAGATAACGGACTTGTTTCTGTCAACGCTATCATTCCATCTCCGCTTAATTGACAAGATTGTGTAACTTGATTCGCTGTAGCCCTTGTAAGTGGATTGAATTACATAGAAAAGGGCGTCAGATACCAAGAGATACCGACATCGTAGATAGGTATAAAGGATAAGATACTCGTGCGAAGAGACTTCTATCTAGTATATCAAGTATTACTTGCTTTATTCTTTTTCTTATTGCTTCCAACACATCAATACCTTCTAATAGTAAAATCGTCAACATGACTGCAACAACCTCAGTCAGCCCAGACGCCATCAGGGCCATGTTCGCGTCCGCCTTATCAAGCATGTACCGTCGGGAAGTCCCCCAATACGGCACCCTCCTCAAGCTCGTATCAGACATCAACCACAAAAACAAGCAACACATAGAACCTCGCATTGAAGTCGAGAGACACGGTGCCATCAGACTCGGCACACCAGAAGAACTATCCATGATGCGACGTTTGTTCTCAGTCATGGGAATGCACCCCGTCGGCTATTATGACCTCACCGTCGCCAGTCTTCCGGTGCATGCCACTTGCTTTCGGCCTCTTACACAAGAAGCACTCGCTTATAACCCTTTTCGGGTGTTTACTTCGTTGTTGAGATTGGAGCTTATTGAGGATGAGAATCTTCGATCAAAAGCTGCTGATATTCTGAGCAAGCGCCAAATCTTCACATCTCGATGCGTCGAGCTGATCGAGCTCTTCGAATCACAAGGACCTTTCTCAGAAAGCACAGCAGAGGAATTCATAAAAGAAGCCTTAGAGACATTCCGCTGGCACAAAACCTCAACAGTCGATCTAAAAACATACAAAGCCCTCCGAAAAGCACATCCCCTCATCGCAGATGTTGTCTGCTTCAAGAGCCCTCACATCAACCATCTTACACCTCGAGTGCTAGATATCGAGACAGCCCAGATTCGCATGTTGCGATACGGATTACAAGCAAAAGATGCCATTGAAGGACCGCCTCCACGAGCGTGCCCTATTTTACTCCGCCAGACGAGTTTCTTAGCTATTGATGAAGCTATTGCCTTTTCTGAAGGTGAAGAAACTGGTGGAAGCCATAAAGCAAGATTTGGAGAGATTGAACAGCGTGGAATGGCTTTGACGCCTAAAGGACGACAATTGTATGATGATCTCATCAACGAGTGGAGAAACAGCGCGGGCGATGAGCCAAAAGAGAAACATCTAGCCAAGATCTTTGAAAAGTTCCCCGATGACATGGAGACTCTTCGAAAAGAGAAGCTGGCGTACTTTACATATAAGCCCGTCTCCAGCGCCGAAGGAGACGATATCGAGGCTCTTGTTAGCTCTGGAGCTGTAAAGGTCGAACCTATCACGTATGAAGACTTTCTACCTGTTAGTGCGGCTGGCATTTTCCATTCGAACCTGGGAGACGATGGTGGTATGAGTCACGGCGTGGGTGCTGATCAGGGTTCTTTTGAGAAGAGTCTTGGATGCGTTGTTAAGAAAGAGTTTGAGTTATATGGTGAGACGCAGGAGGCTTCGATTAGAGAGTGCCTAGCCTAATGCTGGTCTAACGTGGATAGACTATTTCATCTCTTAGGGTTTTAGCGACGGAAATTTAGGTAATGTTAGGAATATGTTAGGCTTCTTGGCCATATGGTTGCTACTGGAGGGTTTGCTTTTTCAGAGACGATGTAGAGCAGCGAGTGTACAACTGCGCAAGTCAGTACCAGACTAGGAATCAAGACTTCACTTAATATTATCATCCCTGTATCGTCTCTCGTTATGTCTTAATAACCCAAGCAATAAGGGTCTCGATGGCAGTCTCGTATTTGTCTCAAAATACCTATTGGGCATTCCTCCTATGCCCATGTGCTGACAGGCGCAAATCCCATATCAAGACGAAACACAAGCCTCAAGTTAAGCAGCTACCATGGCAATATCCCTCAAATACAAAAGAATGGCATGGCCGAACAATCCAACCCGAACAAGCCCATCAAACTTTCAAAAAGTCCCACAGCGCACCTTGCTCCTTGATCTCAACCAGCGTCTTCCCATCCTCCCCAACAGCCATACTCCACAACTCATAATTGTGCTTGGTCAAAAGCTCATAACCACCCTGAGGACTCGGCCGCAGCGTAAAGAACTCATAAGACTGATGCTTGCTTGCCTGAGCATGGAATTTCTTTCTATCATTGTGCCCGATGATAGTTCCGGACACACAGTTGCGGAAACCCAGCCATCTATCCTTTTCAATACATTCCCAGTGATAACCACCCTTGGGGTTCAAACCCTCGGTGAGTTCAAGATTACCGCCGACGAGAGTGATGTATTTGTTGGTGTCGCGGAGACGGATGATGAAATCTGCGCCGGGGTAGGGGACAGACTCGACGTGATCTGTGAGTGTTTCGGTCAGGGTTGAATGGGTTGGAGTGGCGGCTCCGTCCATGGTTGATGCGATGGACAGTACGTTGTCTATCAACTCGAATTCTTTGGCCATTTTGTTTGTGTTGATGTTGTATGAGTGAGTGTCGGTGTTGAAGTGAGATGGAGTTGATACCTCCACTTAACACGTCACCCGCCAGCTGCGGGAGGCCGACCAGTCAGAGATCGTCACAAGCGCTGTGGCGACTATTTAGACGCTGGGGAATGAATTGTCAGAAAGAACAATATTCTTATTGATACGCAATCTGAGAGTACATGACAGACAAATTGTCTTGTTTGTAACGTATTGAAGATGTGGGGAATTCACTGTCCAGAAATGTCTAGGGTAGTCTAGAGTCGAGTACAGATTAAATGCCATCAGTACCCAGCCATTGAACCGGCAATGAGATCCAGTTGCTGTATGGTATAAGCGCCTGAAATGTACAGAGATGTCCAATTCTATTGCAGTTTGATTCGCAAATCCAATCAGATTGTGGCGTCCAGTTGTATCTCATCGCCCTGGAAGGGGTGCCAAGAGCTTGCCTGTTGTATGCTCTCAGGCCTCGGACGAACAAACACCAAGCGCTTACTCTCACGATAACTGATTCAAATGACAGCCCGACTGTCACCGAGTGTGACTGTAACCAAATAACCCAGATGGAGCATCGTAACAAACGGTTCAAGGGCGTGCAAAAGACAATATCACCCATCACAACCAATCACCCCAGCCACAACAACTTCGAAACACATACCCTAGACGATTTTAGGTCACAAGGCCTATCGTAAACGCAACAATCAGTCATTTACATTCGCTACAGCCCCAATCACCTAGGCAGAACATCATTCGAGGTAGAAACAGTGCCCAGCCCAGCCAAGCCCAGGCCTAACTCGTGTGACAGTCAAATTACAAACAACGCAACGCAGCCTAACCTAACCTCGAACAAAGCCTCCCTCATTCTCAATCTCACCCTCCTCCCCTTGCGCGTATGTACAGACGGGCTTCACAAACGGCCCGCTCTGAGTCAAATAAAGTTGAACAATTAAATTGAGTTTAGACAGAAAACCGTTGATGGCACTTCCCGCAACATCCGGACCAGCGCCACAGCCCGTTCTAGACCGTGGGTTTGCGTGTCCTCGTGCCCTGAGCCACAACAGCTCTTGGCTCCGCGGGGTCTAGAACGCGGCCGTGATGATCATGGGTATTTCCGAGCAGTTTCCTACAAGGGACAGTAACACGCCAATGAGGTCTGGCATGGAAGTTTCCGTGTGGCAAAGGCAAAAACGGAGAAGGCCTCACGGGAAATAGGTATAGCACGGTTGGCGTTATGGCGATAGTCTCTCGAATTAGCCAGGAACAGCCGGGAATCGGCAGGGCCTTAATTTGAGTAACGTTGTATCATGTCTCAAGCTATTGATAGCGGTCTTTTCCGGAGGCGTATGGGTCGGCGACCGGAGTCTGGTTGATGCCGTACAAGAGTCCAGGCAGGCATCGTGGTTGAAAGCGAATGAAGTCGTACGGAAGCCTGTGCTCAGGTACGCGGGAAGTGAAACTCAGGTGCGCCAAGCGTATTCTACGTACCGGCATTACCGGGGGCTGCCATGATCTGAGGGAAGTCACTGATGGAATAACTGATCAAGTGTCTGAGGGAAATTCATCACGCGGGGATAAACCCGCTTACTCAAAGAGAGAGATATCGTGTCTGGAGGCATGTCCTTGTCTCAGAATGCATCCGGATCAAAAGGAATCAGGTGCATAGTGCTCAGTTACAATGCATCAAGCAGCAACCCAAACAAGACACGGACGTTGAACAGAAACAGAACAGATCCAATTTGGCCGAGCTTTGACCATTGGACCCTTGAAGAGGGAAGCTTTTAGTGCTCTGTAATACAGAGTCTAGAGGGTACATGTTCTTGTTCTCTAGCTATGAATAGACAGCTTACATTCCAGGTCTGACAAAGCTCTTCAAAAGGACCCCTTACAAGCTAAATTAGTGTGGGAGGAGGCTGAAAAGGAGGATGAAAGGACCCTTAATTTACAAGTAAACAAAAAAGCTTACTCGCTCCATAAATATTCTTCTCCCTTCAAGCCAGCTTCAGCCCTGAGATCACCGGACCCTGTTTCGCGCAAGATGTTATGTCCATATTGAGATCCGAGCGCATAAACTCGGTATGTTCTGGAAGGCTTCTACGTCTCACGATGGAAGCCCCGAGCAGTTTGAGTTGAGTCTTATCTAGTGATTAATTTCCCTCATACTGCAATGCAACATCCGTTTCGTGCTCGTGCTCGGTAATTAATTGTTGTAAGCAGCCAGGATGGAAAAGATTAGACCAGACGGTATGTAACACGAAAGCGAAGCACCTCATTCATCGTATGCAAAACACACGTCTGCTCGTCTCATCTAGATGTCCAAGCGGGTCGATCAGAGTTCCACCCCTCTCCTTAAAAAAAATTTAAAAAAAATAAGGGACCGACCCTGCTAAGAGGGGGAACGGTCTAGAACTCCGCCTCTGCGGCTTTGGTTCCTCACAAGCGGAAATGAAAAGGAAGGGAGAAAGATCAGTAAGCATTAGACTTAGCACAGTAAGAAGATAACGGAATTGGGATTGCCAAGCAAAAGAGTGGTGGTCGTCTGACAAAGAAAATAGAACAATTAATAAAAGGTCCAAGCCGTCGTTTCCGTCCGGGGAGACTAGCAGTGAATAACGTTACTGTAAGAAAACGCCATGGTGAAAGTAAGAATGCCGCGGCATGAGGATCAAGCACATTAGTGGAAAATCCTCCGATGAGAATAGATTGTGGCTCGATCCCTTACATGACTGATGAAGCTTCGTTTCACTGTACGCGTACAGTTTAACAAAAATGCCCATCTTGAATCTTTTCGACCATGTGGAGAAATCGAGGATTTAAAAAAGACCATCTCGATACCAGGCGAGATTTGATTGGTCCAACAGGAGCTTGTCCGGGTGCGAAAAAGACAAAACGGACGGGCATCGAAGGTTTGGGTGAGGATCTCGGCGGGTGGCGTCGCATCTCGATGTGGCTCCCATCACTTGACTTGAAGGGCCAGGCTGCATGAGAAAAGGTGTTCCAGATCGATCTACAACAAGAGGGCAAAGGGTCTTTTTTAGCCACAGTAGTTTGATTTTGATGAATATCCATTCATTCTTGAGATCGCGATAGAGACAAAGACTCAAATACGGTATGTAACGGCTATAGTCTAGACAGTACAATACGGTATAATATTGATGTACAGACGGGGTGTGCACATGGTATTTTCCCATCCATCCCATGGGTAATTGTGGATTGTGGCATCCATCTCCCATCCCATCTCATGTCAATTCCCCCAAATATTGTCAGTCAGCTATCAATTGGCGGCCGTTTTATGTCTTTTAGTCTGAACCTCCATCTCTGCTGTGTGTTTCTCTCCCTTTTTTACCCCTTGACTAACTCTCAGTCTCCAGTTTAAAACGGTTTCACAAGGCATGAACGGAGAAACTTGGTGTCGTCTGTAGTTGATTAAAATAAAAAACCCAAACCCTCCGTCGCATCTCGATGTAGTGAGATCGATCACTAATTACTCTACAGCACAACATACCTAGCTTCTAATTAAAACTTGCATCCCATCTCGATGCTTAATTCTACTGTAACGGAGATCAAACAGGCTGACGAGTAAAGGAAAGGAACAAAAATCCCACGAATGTGTTGTCTTTTCCCTTTTTTACAATCCCACACCCAGTGATCGCCAATCTCTCTTTCTTTGGACCTGACTAATGTCATGTTTTGTGTTTCGATGGGATGTAAACGTAAAACCCCACATGTCCATCCTGCACATCGGTAACATCGTGTCCGTTTGGGAGGCGAATTTTATCTTGATTGATAGACATCGACAATGATAGACGCGGAGGTCCGTCAATCGACACTATGAGTTTACGGTTACGGATATGTGATAAGCGCTTCCCGTCACGGACACCCGCCGATCATGTTCTAGAGTTCATCACTGGCTGATCCTTTGTCAAAGACAGGTTCTGGCCATCGAAGAGTTCCAAATTTCCACGTGGGAACTGCGTAACTATCGACGTCAAGTCCTATCACTTGAATGAGTCACGGAACGGATAGACATCCGTTAGCCTGGAGAGTTGCATCATTGTTCAACGGTTTGCAATGTTTTGATTGACAGCTGCATTTATAATATGATGTAGAGACCCGCGTAGCGTTGGCGATGCGTAGACTCACTCACCGGACGACGATAAGCTCTTACGATCGAAAGGAGAGCTCATCCCTGTCCTGTCTATCGTGCCATGTCAATCGATCAACATTTGACTTTTGAGGGATCATGATGAGCTGCAGGGTTTGTACGTGAGGGAGCAAGCATCCGTACTGCATCAAGACATTGTAGAGTATCATCTACCCTAGATAGAACAGAAACGGAGTTGCTCCGGGTTTCATGGCATGGCTCCCCCTCAATAAACGACATTCTAATCAAACCATCCACCCCGAAGCTTTTCGCGATGCCGATACCTATGCTCCGATGCCGATGCCATTTCTAACCTCGTCTCATGCCGTGTCTTGTCAAGTGCAATGCCGGATGCTACTGTACCGAGCGAGAAGTACAGCCTAACGGACGACTCGGCCGGGTCGTGATAGCTTTGACACCTTTTTAATGGTCTTGGCAAAGCACTTGTTTCGTTTGAGGACCAATCCGTAGACTCCGTCCCGTGGACGACATCGAGATACATGGCGGTTCGACAGGGCTATACCCATGCGATACCTCTAAACTTTATACCATAGCTTTTATTGTCTTGTCTTGCTTTTGCACGTCTCAGCCGTCAGGAGAAAGAAAGAGGCCACGGTATGCCGAGCCATGCAGGTGAGCATAGAAGGAGGTGTTGTCCAGGGCCACGCGTTCAGCATGATGCGATATCCAAACAAAAACATCATACATTACAGGCACAGTCACAGTGATGGAAGTTGAAAGTCAAGATACTAACGGATCGAATCGACCAGATTTCTCCATATCGACGGAGCAGATCCGGAGCAGCTCCCCTAATGGCCAATTGATCATGAGACTGGACTTAAAGGAAGCTTGTTCCTTTTTTCTCTGATCAACTCCCGATCCCTAAGCTTGTGGTGCGACCAAGACTCTTGTCTTTGGGCCCTGAAGATCGGAAATTGGGTGTGTCATCAAAGGAGTCCCCGATTGAACTAGCCCCGTTTCGCTGTCAACTTTCAAAACGCCGGAACGGAATGGTCAGAGGGTTTTCCGTTTTAGTAACTCCGTTTAGTGAGAGTCCGTTAAGGGGTATGCTTATACTGAAGTCTGCCCGGTCTTACCACATGTCAGAGTCTCTAGGTCTCTCAGCGGTTGTGACTCACGGGACAGGGCACCCTGTACAGCGGCAGACCGAAGCCAGCAACTCAATGCTCTTTCAACGTGTCCCATACGATGAAACAGACAACAAAGAGAATCCATGCGTGAAAATTCTTGACCGTTTGTTTTTGTTTGCGGTCTGTATAACCCTTTGTAACATTTACATTTGTAACAAGCCATTGCTTCTGCTCTATTTCCGTCCTTGACGCTAGCAATCTCTAGCTTTGTCGCTCAGAGCCCAATCCAACGGTTCAGGCTCATCAATGCAGGGACAGGGTCTTCGCTCATGTTCGTCGGTCAGACCTCTTCAAAAATTAAGGGTCCATTTGTTCTCTGTTCTCTTCCATTGTTCGTTGAATAATGGGCAATTCATCCAGATAATATTGGGGATCCTGCACAGCACAGGCGTAAGACCAGCGTCGCAATTCTGCAAAGAACAAAAAAACGATCCGAATTGTCGGGTATTCTAGTGTCAAGCGTCGTCTAGAACGTGGTAGTAATCGCTGTGGATGTTTTTGGATCGACTGCTCAGCCTCCTTTCACCACGGACATGCTGGGATATGGGGGTTTGTTGTTCTTGATGGCGTAGCATTGGCATTGAGGCTTGTAAGTGACAATTGTCCAATGGCGCTTGAAGCGAGTTCCCATGCGAGCAAATTTGCTCAATTTACAATTCTTGGCATCTATCACCGCCAGAAAGCTGAGAATCTTCAATGTTGGTCCGTTGGTTGAAGCTGCTTCTGTTGGCGCCATCTGCGTGAAACCCGCTTGAGGCTCAAAACTCCGCATTCAACGGATCCGCTCTTTTTTTCTTATGTACAGAGGATAAATTAATTAATTAATCAATTCGTGCAGACT